>CM053787.1:336021093-336148593 GCA_028749045.1 Cupressus sempervirens | reverse complement strand
TTAGCCAAGTGAAATTATGCCTTCTATTTGATAGAATTTGTATCAATGTCACAATGAATAAAATTCTCCAAACATTTGTAATAATAGACTCAAAGGTTGGGCCCTATGTTCAAACGTTAGAATATTAGAAAGAGAAATTTTTATGTAACCTTTGTAGGAGAATCAAACATGTAGATATTTCATGCACCTTTAAGCAAAACAATTTTGAAGTTCCTCTGGATGGGAATGTGTTGGCAGATCCTTCTTAAAAACCCCTTTACAATTGGTGGTTAAACTTCATCAACTATAGGATATTCTTCCTCGTGAGCTACTTCTCCCCTCCAGAGAGTGTCTATCTTCTAAGAAGGGAGTTTTTGGTTCACTGCTTATGCCCTTGTAGTAGAAGAGTCATGATGAGATAGTGTGCTTGACCCTTCCTTCTTCCTCTAGTGTGGTGGAGGACTTTGGTCTTCTTGACAACAAGGTAGATCATGTATTTTAGTAGTATTATTCTCTCCTCATCTACTAAAAACTTGGTAAATATAGGTTCAACATTTCAAAAGAACATACCTATGGGTTTGTGCATTTCTTTTTCCCTAGTGTCTCTTAGATTATCATCTCTGCAAAAACTTTGTAAAGGCTTTGAGTGGAAATAGAGAAATCTAGATATGGGAAAAGATAAGGGGTGACAAATTCATTAAGTGAGGGTTTATGACATAAAGTAGTGGGTTATACAATGGGATTTTCTAGGCCAATGACTTTGGGAGTAGGTTTAAAAAGTTGTGATGCAATTTGATACCACATTGGTAGTGATCTACACTAGGGAGATAATTTTGAAGTTGGAAAAAATTTTATATATTAGCTTTGATTATATTAAAACCTTTTGTAGAAACTAAGGGGGCTAAATAGTTTGGTTAAGAAGCATATTCTCAAGTGTACTCTATAGTGAATAAAAGATGATATCCTACTTATTGAAGAAACAAAAATAAAAAAATTAAATGTTGCTAAGGTTATGAAAATTGTTTTCCCCACTTCTTCATGGGTACATATGGATTCTCAAAGGACATCTAGTGGGTTAGAAATCATATTGAATGAGAATAATCTCTCAGGAACTATTTTCCACTCTTCTTCTAGTTTTCCTATTCTTTCATGTCATGACCTATCTATTGGTTTGTCATGGAATGTATTGAATGTTTATGCCCCTAGAAATAGAATCCAACGAAAAAAAATCTAGTACTCCTTCACTAATTATATGAAAAATATGATTAATATATAGTGGATGATGGAAGCAAACATGAACTTTGTTCTATACCATATGAGAAATTAGGCCGAAACAAGGATTTTTTCAATCTAGCATGCAAGATCTTGGTGACATTTTTTTAAATACTGGTCTCATTGACTTGGAATTGAGAGAAGATTATTTTGACTATGGCATATAGGAGACCAGAAAATGTCTTTATCCAAGTGAAGCTTCATAGAATTACTTAGCCCCCTAATTGGAGACATCTAGATGACTTTCACCTTCAAGGTAAACTTGGAATACAATATGAGAACAATAGTCTTCTTATAGAGTGGAAAGTAGGTGAAAGGGTATTTGATCCATTTATATTTGAGAATATGTGGATATCTAACCCCCAACTCTTGGAATTTATGGTTTCATGGTGGAATATTCTACTCATTGCCTCACCCATGATTGAATTAAGCTCTAAACTAAGGGGTTATAAGGATAAGGTTAAAAAGTGGAACAAAGTTTCTTTTGGTAATATTTTTCAAAATATGAAATTCTTGGAGGAGAAGTTGGATGATATCAAAAAAAAAATGGAAACTAACTAGGAAAATAGGGGCCTAGCATTGAATAATTTAAGTTGTGGGATCAATGGCTAAAAGTTCTAGGACAAGAAGAAATGTTTTGGAAACAAAAATCTAGGGTGTGGTGGTTAAAAGAAGGTGATAGAAAAACATCGGGTTCATTGACCAACCCATGATAAAACTAATGTGGTGTAAGGTAGGAAATCCCCAAAGGAGATGTCCTAGCCCCTCAAAAATAACCACATAGAAAATATTAAAAAAAAATGCAAGATCTAATAACAATTTCAATACTTTATTCATTTACTAATTATTTACATGCAGTGTGCTCTACTATAAGGCCTTCCGTATTTTGGCCAAACATAATAGTAATTAAAATAAAAGTTCTACAAGATTCCTCAAGACCCAACCCATACCCTACCTATTCTAGATCCACACTCTAGTACAAATCTCCAAGGAAGATCTAAACTTGTGCTCATAACCCCACCAAACAATCTCCTTGTTTCATAAGCCTCAACTACTAGCCCTTCTCAAAGTTAGCTCCTCTACTTCATCCTCTTATCCATGCTAGGTGATTGTTATTTAACACTCTGCATGAAACCCTACTTATATCTAACTAAGCTACTAGTTGGTCTAGTATGTTGCAAATTAAATAAAGCCTTGCATTAAATGCACATTTAAGCCACAAGTCAACTTACAATAGAAATTAAATACATAAAACCAAATTAAATAGAAAGGTCATCTCGCACAAAAAACTTAATGCAAATAACTCAAGAGAAGCTAGAGCTAAGACATGATCAAGCATTAGAAAACCACTTTGACTATCAGTAACTATCAAGTTCACTAAACACATAAAGGAACACTCGTTCAACACTGGAACTTGGTTAACATTGGAACTCGATTAATACTAGAACTTTGATAACACTGCTAGTTAACACTAAACTTTGTTAACATTGTTGGTTAATAGTAACTCAATTAATATTGTTGGTTAACATTAACTTAGTTAAAACTGCCAAAATGAACAAAATTGAAGGCAGGATTGCAAGGCAACACAGGATGCTCCTACATCATAAACATAGAAGTAGGAAATCAATATACTCATAACCCTTATAAAACATGAGAAGGTTAGTGATGAGGAACATATTAAAACAAAATCTATAAAGTACTTCCTTGCCAAAGGTAACAAGGATCTTAACACTGATGACCCTGATGATCTCTTGGAATAAATTACTTGACAAGTCTTGGATAATAATAATTTATCCCTAGTGTATACGATCAAGAAAGTAGAATTTGAAAGAGTGACATTATGTTTTCAAGCCTTCAAATTGCCAAGGTCCAAGATTTTTCCTCCTACTTTTTTTTCAAGAATATTGATATATAGTTGGAGATGATGCTTTTAAGGAATTTTTTACTTCTTTAGGACTTATTTTGTGATACATATGGTCAACTAGACCTATATAGCCCTTGTTCCTAAGAATTAAGACCCTTATTATATGAATAATTTTTGCACTATAAGCCAATCTAACATTATATACAGAATGATAGCTAGGGTGATGGGTAATAGGATGAAACCCATTTAGAAAAAAATGGGTTTCTAAAAACAAAAAGGGATTCATCAGAGGAAGAAATATTTTGGATGTGGTCATTACATCTTATGAGTTAACTAGCTTAATGGATTCTATTAGCAAGTCAACCATGACCCTTTAGTTAAATAATACATCCAAAGCTTATGATACTGTCAATTGCACCTTCCTAGACCAAGTTCTTACAAGATTTTGTTTTAATGGTAAGTTCTTCAAAATGAATATCAGTTCCATTACTATGAATAAATATGTTGTTCTTTCTAATGGAGCTCCTTTAGGATTATTTTCTAGAAGCATTGAGTTACAACAAGGAGATGTCTTGTCTTTGTATCTCTTCACTAACCTAATAATTATAAGTGTTAACAAATCTATCTCAGGAGCTAAAGAAGCCTCAAGAATCCTGACATATCCTCATCAATATTAAACATAGTGGTCTTTGTTGACATTGATGAAAGATCAACCCCACAACTCCCAAGAATCACCTGAATGCAAACACCTATCACATAAATAGAGAAGCAAAAGTTATGGAGGCTCAAATTTTTAGATCCATAGATGAAACATTCTTGCTGAGAAAAAAGAGATTGTTTTTATCAAAATTGAATCAATGAATTACAAAGAGATCAATCCTTATTAAAGCAGATCATGAAAACCCTAATAGGTAAAACCTAGGTTCCATGATAGTAATTAATAAAATAATTAATTATTATATGTTGAAAGTTTAGCTTAAGTAAACTAGAGATAATAAGTGACTTTATAATTATATCAAAATAATTTAATTACTAATAAAATATCTTATTCCTTTAACACCCCCACTCCCCTTAAGATAATCTTAGGGAGTAACTAAAACCCTAGAAACCACTATTGAAAGTAAGTATGGGTGTTGACAAGAAAAGCCTAAATATGTACCAAAGCACAACAAAATCTCTAAAAAGAGCAGAAATAAATAAAACCATATGAGAAAAACAATACTCAAAAAAGAGATGGAAAGAATGATGAAAGAACTAGTAAAGGATTGAAGAATTCTCCAACCTATGGAATGTCCCAGATGACAGGAACACATGATGATCATGAACAATACTACTAAACCTTGAAGCTATAAATACTGTCAAACTACTAATCTAAAGAACCTCCATTATATATAACATCACCAGGTAGAGAAGACAAAGTCTTAATATAATATAATTTGAAGATGTAAGGTATCTTTATGGCCTCCAAAAAGAGGAATTAAAGAATTTCTATATGGAAAATGGTCCATCTCACCGAAATGCATAGGAATCCAACCACTACAATCACCTAGTACATATGATCAAATATTGAATACATAGCTCATTCCAAGAAACCAACAAAACAATAGAACCAACATAACCCCCTATAATGCTAAGAGATAAGACATGAACATTGAAACTAAATGCAATATCTCATACATAGAGCAGAACCAAGAACATCAAGATTGCAAAAGAAATACAAACACCTATAATGACACATATCATTGACATATCAACAATCTAATGGCATGAAAAGAACACAAAATTGACAAAGGAAGATGGTGAATATGGCCAATATAAAACCCCCTAAGGAACTTTATAATGTAGTGTGAGTACAACAAAACAAAATGATGCACAAGATCCCAAAATGCAATAGACTGGCACTTTATCTTAGTGTGTTTACATAAATGCTACAAAAGATGTCTACATAGACTAGAAGAGAAAGAAGGTTAATAGAAGACATAGTAAAACCCATGAAAAATAATTTGAAAAAAAAATTTGATCCATAAACTTGAAATAACTAAGATATCCATTGTAATGCCGAAACCCAAAAAAATAAAGGGTTGTGCCTAGAGTAGAATCTAGAAAATAGAATGTCTCAAGATATATCTCTTTGTAGTAAAAAATAGAACCTCTGACTTTGACTACACAAAGTGATAATAAAACAACATCAAAATTCCAAATAAACTAATCCACCATGACATACTTGGAATTATCTTACTGACAATATCTCGTTTGCGAAAAATGGAGTCTGGATGAGCAAGTTATGCCTAAAAGACTACATGTAGGTCAAAAAAGAGCTAGAAGGGAAAAGTAAAAATATTGTCTTGAGATTTGTGCCAAAATGCACAAAAAATTTTGTCTGCTAGTACATAAATTGCATTAGGGAATGTGTTAGTTTTATAGAAAAATCACCTTGATTTACATGCAAAATCTTGATTTCTAGATGAAAATTTTCAATTTGGGTGCCAAAAAATCTTGATTTTCGTTCCAAAAAGCCATAATTTCTATCCCAAAAAAATCTTGATTTCCAAACCAAAAAATTATAAGATCATCACTTTAGGAAATGTGCCTAATCTAGGAGCAATATTATTTTGTGTCACATTCCAACTATGTCCAAATTGGATAAATTTTAAATGAAAATAGAAGGTATAGGGTACTTTGTGCTCAATGGTGAGGTTAGTATGGAACTGTATATTTATTTAATATATCGTACATTAGTTCCTTACATGAAATGTGCCAGTGTTCATATCTGCATATATGAACAAGCATAGGAGATGATTTTTGAAAGGATGTCAAACATTAATAAAAGTTGTCTATGTTGACATAGCACTTTAGAAGAAAACTAGTATAGACACCAAGTGATATCGAAGAGACTGAGCTGAAAAGTAGAGAGCTAGTTCAAAGGAACAAAAGTAGACCTAGATAGTTGGCTTCCACCTACTTGACTACACAACATTAATGGAGACCTTAAATCGACCAAAATAAGGTATATATCAAAATTTGGAGATATTTTCTCAAAACTTGGATACAATTTCAAGAGCAAGGAGAAATTTGGCAATTTTAGTGAATAGAAAATGATTTCCAAAGTGATTTGGATGAGAAGCTTGAACAAGTGAAGATCTAACCTATGCTGAGTAATTTAGAGGAGAAAGAAAAGACTTTAAACCCCAACAATGAAAATGGTAGCTTCATCTACCATAGAAATGAGCCAAGAGGTTCATAAAATCCAATTGGTGAAGAGTGATAGTGGTCCTCCCCGAAAGTTCCATGTAATTCCAAAAATTATAATGAAAGGAGATTCAATGCTTAAATTATCCTCAATACCACCTAAAGTTATTATGGTCCATGATGTAATGAGCTATTAAATGGGTAATATTGGAGAAGTGAGAGATTATGAGATAAGAGAAGTATATGAGAAGTTATGTAATGAGAGAAGGATGACTATAAAATTGTTGAAACAATAGGGTTAACTCATGCCCTAGAATTTCAAAGGAATTTCAAGATTGAATGGATTAAAATTGTTCCAAGAAGAATCCATGATATGATGTTTTGGTTACAAAATGAGCCCATGGAAATCATGACAAAAATTATTCACAAGGTTATAGGCTATCCAACCCTAGATAAGAAGAAAAATATGTGATGCCTAAGTCAAGAGGAAATCAATGCAAAAAAAGGTTCTGAGTGGAGTGGATGAGGTTTTTCCATCACAAACATTTATGATGCACTAATAAAATTTTTTGTGAGTGTTATAACTCACAAATTTTACTAGTCAAGAAAATTGAACAGTGTGGCATGTATGGTAGTGGATCAAGCATGTAGGATAGTGATGAAAGATCATGAATTTATGATCTTGTCAATCTTCAAGGACTACAATTAGAAAAAAATATGCCATATATCAGAAAAGAAAAGAATTCAATGTGTAAGTTTGGATCCAAAAATATTTTTTGGTATACGTGATATTTTTTGGGAATAGAACAAACTAGTGACAAGACAAATAAGAATATACCTTACTCAATTAGGAGAAATTTTTGAGAATTTCATGGATACTTATTTTGAGGAATTTAAGAAATTAATGAAGATGAGGAGGAGAATACTTGAAGAATTTGTTGCAAGGTATTCTAATGACATTTGTTTTCTTGTAGATATATAAAATATATTTTTATAGGAAGTGAAGTTGAGGAAGGGATGGTTACAAGGTTTTGATTATGAAATTCATATTGCTTTAGTGAATGCAAACATTGTTGTGCTATTGAAAGAAGATATAGACACTAAGGCTAAAACCTTTGGAAAATATGAGGAAGCTAAGGCCAGAATAATTATGTTCATATTAAGTCGATAGATTCTAAGGAGAAGAAAAGGAAAAGAATGATTCAAGACCTAGAACCAAAACTTGAGACTCTATGGAAGGAAAAGTGACCCTTGTAGAATATGGAAGGTCTTGGAGAGGATGAAGAAAATGACAATGGTAATGAGGAAGAGGAAGAAGAAGGATACAAGGGTAAAGCCCTAGTTGTTGTCACTCCACCTAGTAAGAAAAATAAAATGACTAAAAAGAAGCCAGTTGCCAAGAAGATTACAAAACAAAGAGTAGTAGAGACTACTGAGCCTAATGCATCCAAACCAAAGAGAATGAGATTGGTCAAAGGACCACCAAAAAGGAAAGAAGAGTCTATTGATTAGGTATGTACATATGATAGAAGATCTTTAGGATTATCCAAATTTAGATTTGTAAATATGATACATTGGATAATATTGACAAGACCAAAATTGAGGAGGCTATGGTAGATATGATAGAAAATCACAAGCTAGATCCAATTGAAATTGAAAAGATAATATGCAATGATTTATATGATAGACTAGAAAGAAGATGGAAGTAGGCAAAAGAAGAAGAGACAATGATAAGAACTAGCACTTTAGTTAGAGTTATGTTTGATCTATCGCAAGATAAGCAGGAAACAGTTTTGGCAAAACATAGGAAGAAATTTTTTCCTAAATATAGAATTTTTTTTATTTTAAAAAATAAAATGAAAATTCTATCACAACAAGATGAATCTCTATGGAAAGGAATTTTTGGGTTATCCACCAAGGGAGTAGATATACAGAAATGAACTAAGACTTTGACCATCAAAGATGATCATTACAATGGAGAAAGTTTAGCTGAGCTGAGTCCACAAGGGCACATGTCACAAGTATATGTCAATACCACTTACACTCCAAAGGTCGAGCAACCAAGCCTTATAGGTAATGAGGAAAAAACTAAGATAAAGGATCGAAGTGTAGATAGTCAAAATGTGTCAGCACCTCACATCGAGGAAAATAAATAGATGAGTAGAGTTGAACCAAGTGCAAAAATTTTTATCTCAAGCCCCAATGTACCTACATGACCGAGTGGTGAAACTCCCTCACCAACTCCCAAAGTAGCACCAAACACTAACACTCCTTGGCCAAGTAGAGGAAAAGAAATAAAATGCACCTCACTAGCTATTTAAGTTAGTGTGGATAAAATAATTGGTATGCCACAATTAGATTTGGAAATCCTACATTAGAGGAGACAATTTTGTTACAATAAATTTTGGTGAAAATGAAAAGGAAAGAAGATCTAAGAAGACAGAAGAAACAAAAATAGATACTATATGATGTTAAAATGATTTTTGTTGAAGCTTTTGAAATTCAAAAATTTGATGATGAAGCCCTAATTATTACCCATCTTGTAAATATTGTTGAACAAGTAAATGTTGGTAATGTGGAATCAAATGAGAAATTAATTGATTGGTCAACAAGAATATTTGAGAATATGGTTGTGGATAAAGTTTCCATAGAAATTGCTAAGCAAAAAGTTCAATTACAAGAATGTTTACAGATCATGATAGAACTAATACATAAAGTAAAATATTTGTACAACATTTTGTCAGGTGTGCCAAGGTTTACAAATGATATATGAGTACAAATGTACCAAATTAAAGCTAAGATAAAGAGATCCAACAATATTATTTGATAGTCGGTAGCATCTAGTATAGACTACTATGATAAGTTATTGAATTCTTAAGGCACATTGGTCAAATTTCAAACAATTGATAACAACATGAGATCTAAATTGATCTCTATTCAAGTGATGTTGATACCTCATTAAAAGGTCATGAAAAGGGAGATGCAACTAGCCTAGGATCTTATCAAAGATGATCACAATCTTCCATTAGTTGATATCTTAATTGACTTAGCTACACGATTATAGTTCATATTTTGGAGGTAACAAGTACCACATTAGATCATCCACTATCCATGATCGCCCATGTTCATCAAACATTCATTGATAAATATGACTTGATTTGACCCATTATACCCCAACAACTATGACTTAAGTGTTCAAAAAAAGGGAGGAATTATCTATTTTTATAAAGCAAAATATATGGATAAATTTTCATTTCTAAATTATATATTCATTATTCATTGGTGGAATAAGTCATAAGACTTAGGGAGAGTACTCATATTGGATTATATTTGTAAAGATGTATTCATGACAAAGTATTTTTTTTATCGCTAATATCAAAGGAGAAGATTATTGGTATCTCTACCCATTTTTTGTTTATTAGTGTTAAACACGTATTCATTTACTAGGAAAAGTCGGATGATCATCACTATGACCAACCTACTCTATATAGGCCAAGTCATCTAGATAATTATTTTTGTATTGAGATCTATAGGAGTCGAGTAAGTGTTGGGTCACTGAGTATTTTCTATACAAGCTGAGCTCAACACCTATTGAGTAGTTCAAGCATATAAGTGTTGAGTTACATAGTGCATGCCTAGCACAATATAGATAAATGATCAACATTGTCAAGTATCAGAAAGCAATAAGTGTCAAGCAATGCTAAATATACAAAAAACTTAGCAATGGTACATATTTTGAGGTAAATCATTTTAAAGCCAACATGGAAGGAATGTTTAATATTTTTAGAAGCTGTTAGTGGGATTTTTACATGTTTATGATGTGGATTATAGATACCTATGTTTTGTGATCAATGATTCAGATGAAGAGGGAATATATGGAAGCATCTAGAAAACTCTTTAAATAGAGAAGATTTTAACCTAGAGAAAAAGAGACAAGGAGAAAAGATCACATGAGGAAGGGCATTATATGAGAATGGTGAAGTGAAAGATTAGATTAGATTAGAAGGTACTGAAAATGTTCTTTTATCTCTTAGTAAAGCTAGTGACCTAATCAAAACAATGAAGGGGAAGAAATTTTTTACTAGATCAGAAAAGAGGACCAATTTTACAAAGAGAAGACTTAAAATCAGCTAACAAAGCATACCGAGAGTTAGGTACTGAATCAGGGTAAATCTCTTAGTAGAGTGGTCTTAACAGATCTTTGTAAATTTCCTAGCAGAGTCATTACTTTATTGTAAGTGTTAGAACCTCTAACAAGGTGAGACCTAGTAGTATCAAACACTTTTAATAAGGTAAACCCCTCACGGGATAGATCATATTTTATGACCAAACATTGTAACCCTAATAGGTTAACTTTATTATTGCAGTAGTGAAGATTTGTGGGTGTCATCCCCACCCCTATTTTATCTTGATCTTGGAGGCTTTCTAGGTAACAAATATTGTGTTATGTTCATTTTCATGTAGGTGATAGGTTAGATTTACATGTTACAACAAGTTTACTCTTAGATGTTTTACATGCACAAGACTACTAGTGAATGTGTGAATGAATTGTTGAAACATAAAAGTGCTTAAGATTCTGATTTAGCCTCCCTCCCCTTTCAGTATCTTGTTATCTTGTTTATACTTCCATCAGTCAGCATGCACTAGAAGAATATTTTTGAGTATGAAGATATCGATGATTCAAATAGGGTTAAGTTTGAAAAGGCTTGACCAAAGGATTATGTAAAGATATGGGGGTAAGAGATTCAATTGGAATGAAATAGAAGAGGAAAGGAGAAAATCAAAAGATGGGATTGGATGGTAGATACATTGTAGTGGCAATTCATTCCCATTGGTCATGATATATTTTTTTTAAAGGAAAATCAATATGATGAAGTAAGTAGGAATATCTATATAGGAGTACATTGAAGAGTTCTAGACCATGTAGAAGATGATAAGGAAAATTTTGTCCATTACCTTAATTCGTTGACTCCAAGTTTTTAAAAGGAGTTGAGTTTGGTTAGAATTAAAAATATTGAAGTGTGCCAATTTTTCTTAAGAGTAGAGAAAAAGTTGAAAAAGAAGTTTGAAAGAAGGCAAAGTAGAAGAGGTCTTAGTGGAAGATCCAATGGATGGTCTTATAAAGTATGAAATAAACATCATAAAAGGAAGGATGAGACCAAAAGTAGTTAGAATCAAAGGAGAAATAATTTCATTAGTTTCCATGATTAGAGTAATATATTTCAAACAAGAAGAGGGAGAGGCCAAGGACAAGGCAAAGGAGGATTAGGTGGAAGATATTTTCACTATGAAAAAGGAGATCATGAGGCTTATGAATGACCTCAATACTAAGTAAGAATAAATAGGATCATTAAAGACTAGGAAAAAGTTACACATGTGAATGAAGATTCAAAATCATCACATTCTAGAGATGGTGAAAGAGGAGAAGTCCTAGTTAATAGAAGAGGCCTATTGACAGGTGAGAATGAACATGAGAAAATGACGATCTTATTTTGCACTAGCTACAAGTGTGAGGATAAGTGTTGTGATGTGATTATGGATAGTTGGAGCACTTAATTTTATTTTTCATGGGAGATGATCAAAAATTTAAAGCTGAAGAGGGAGGAAAATTCATGTCCATATCATTTTTTCTTACTCCATGATAACCACAAGTTCATGGTCATTAAATACTACCTATTCAATATTAAGATTGAAAGTCACCATGATGAGGTACTATGTGACATCATCCTAGTGGATGCATGTAATACGCCAGTGGGTAGGTCATAGTAGTTTGATATCCATGTTGTTTGTGATGGTCATGCAAATATATATTCCCTATTAAGGACCAAACACAACATAAGCTAAAGCCATTCAAGGACATAGAAGAAAATAAATGCAGTGATGGTAGAATAAAGTGTGTTGATGAAAGAAAGCTCATGGAAGCTATGAGACAAAAGAATATGCATTTTTCTATAATTCCAAAAGATGGTATAGAAGAAGCAGGATATGTACTGTTAAAAGTTGCCAATTTGTTGACTGATTTTTAGAATATGGTATCCAATAATATGCTCAATGAGATATCACTAGCTAGAAAGACCACTCATTTGATAGACTTGATTCTATTGAATAGTTTGTCAAATATAAAGTAGCACTCAAGATTATGCTAATACAAAGTGAAGAGATAAATAAACAAGTACATGAGTTATTGTAGAAGGTGTTTATTAGAGAGTCTAAGTTTAAGTTTTATGCCAGTCATGCTTTTATCAAAGAAAAATGAGAATGGAGGAAATGTATATAATCTATGACTATTGATAAAATCATAATCATGTATAGATTTACCTTACCAAGGATGGATGATTTTAGGGTTTGTATGAGAAGAGCTATGTATTTCACAAAGATAGATCTAAAGAGTGGATATCACCATATTTGAATTAGAGAAGGGGATGATTGAAAGTCTGCTTGAATGAGAAAAGAATAATTCTATGAGTAGTTAGTCATTTGTATTGGGTTAACCAATGCACCAAGAAAATTCATGGGGCTAATGAATAAAAAAACTGATAGAATTTATGGGTAAGTTTTTCATTATTTACCTAGATGATATTTTTATGTTTCGTAAGGTATTAGAGGATGATACAATTAATAAATTTATAAGATGCTTGACAAGTCGAGCGAAAAATAAATTATTTCTTAAGTTGAAGAAGCATACTTTAATGAAGGAATTAGTGTATCTAAGATTTTTAGTTCCACCAAAAGGCCTAAAAATTGACCCAAAGAAGGTGAAGGCTATACTTGAATGACCTAACCCAAGGAGTGGTGTCGAAGTAATATATTTTTATAGTTTGACTATTTGTTACAAAAACTTTAACGGTTTTTTTAAAAGTGTTTGTGGACCATTGACTAAACCAATGATGGGCATAGGAACAATTTTATGTGGATTGCCAAAGTGCTTAAGAGTTTTGAACTTCTTGAATAAAAATTTATAAAATTGTTTGTTTTAGTATTTCCAAATTCTATTAAGGTGTTTCAAGTAGACTAAGATGCTAGTTGTGCTACAATAGAAGTTTTCTTAAGCGAAGAAGATAAAACAACATCATATTTTACTTAGAAGTTATATGATGTTAGGAAAAAAGATTGAGTTTTTGATCACGAATTTTATCATTATGCTATAGTGCAGAAATTGAAGAAATGGAGAAACTATCTTCTTTCTACAGAGTATGTTTTATATATTGATCATTAAGTTTTTTAATATTTGAATATTCAAGGAAATTTGAATTAGATGCATTTGAAACAGGTTGAGTTTTTGGAGACTTATACATCTAGTTTTAAACACAAGAGAAGGAAGTATTACAAAATTATAGATGCTCTTAATAGTAGACAAGTTTTATTGATAGAGTTACAAATTGGGGTTGTTGGGCTCAAGGAACTCCAAATTTTTTATCTAGATGGTCCTCAATTTGGTGAAGCTTGAAAAACTTGTAGAAAACCTATTACTCTAAATATAACCAATTGGTTGGATTTCATCATCTAGGATTGTTGTTCTATTTAGATGAAGTCAAATGTATATTCTAAGAAGTTAAGTGGGAAAGAATGTCATCAATGAAAATTATAAATGAGGATTGAAAGGAAATTTTGGTCTAGATAAAACCATATCTATGATTAATGAGGATTATTACTGGCCACAATTATAGCAAGATGTCAAGAAGTTTATGTAGAGTTACTAAGTGTTTCTAGTGGAAAAAATGAGTAAAGCATAATATAAGGTTGTATCAACCCTTACCCATACGAGAGAAGTCATTGCCAAATATTTGTAAGGACATTGTTCTTGGTTTACTAATGACTCACTTAGAGGATGACTCATTTTTGTGGTAGTTGATAGGTTTTCAAAAATGACACATTGTATTCCATGCAAGAAGACTAGTGATGTTTTTCATATTAAAAAAATGTTTTTTAGAGAAGTGGTGACAAAACATGGTCTACCAAAAAGAATAGTTTAATATTGAGACACTAGGTTTGTTGGATATTTATGGAACACATTGGGAATAACTGAAAGATAGATATGAATTTTAGCTCACCATTTCATCCACTTATGGTTAGATATATAGAAGTGGTGAATAATAATTTGGAAAATTTGCCAAGGTGTTTAGTTCATGCAAGATGAGATTTGATGTTACTCTAAGTAGAATCTAGATATAATGATTTGATCAATAGGATCACTCATAAGTCATGATTCCTAATTATATATGGGATTAGTCATAGAAATGTTTTTTGAATTCATAAAATTGGAGAAAGTAGAGACTAGGAATTTGCAGAGCACTTGAAGAACATCCATGAGAAGGTGAGGTGGAACATTACAAAGATAAATACATTAAAAAAAGGCTAAAAAAGATGAGGAAAGAAGATATAATGAATTTCGTGTTAGAGATAAAGTCATGGCTCATTTGACATAGGGGTGATCTTCAAAAGAAATATATAACAAGATAAAATGGATGAAGTTTTGACCTTGTATGATATTGAAGAAGCATGATTCAAACAATGCCAATGAAGTAGAATTTCCCACTAAAGTGAATATTTCACTAATATATAATGTTTCGTAATTGATAGAGTATAATGAAGGGGCTGTTGAAAATGAAGTCACATAAGTCAGTAGACTATTCTAGCAACTACTTCGACTTCAAAGGGAATTGAGAATATATTAGATAGTCATGCTAGAAGAAGCACAAGTTATAGTACATATGAAGAATATATTGTCAAATAGAAACCATGACTTATAGATTATTCATCACATTGGCTAACAATGAGAAAGGTAACCATCTTGATTTTTTCTCAATGCCAAAGACATGATAATGCAATTCTCAGGGGTCTAATACAAGAGCATCTAAATGCAAGATCAATCTTGCGTCACTGAAATTTTTTAATGTTTTAGTCTTTTCAATAAGAGTTGTTTCAGTACTTAGATGTTATTTGTGGGAGTTTACTATTTTACTAATTTGGTCATATGACCTCAGAATGTTTTAATTTCATAGGTGGAAGTTAATCTTAGATATATTTGTTTACAAATTCAGTTTCATTTCCATATCATATGTATTGGTCAAGTTATTGAAGATTTACAATATAAAGTTTTGATATTAAAACTTTGAACTCAATTTTAAAGGCTTTAGAAGCTGCAAAATGAAGAAAACTGTAGATTGATGAATAATGTTGCAGATAGGGGGCTGTGGTGCCTTGGTAAAATACATCTCTTTGCTTAATAAACAGAGACATTTGTCATCTCAAGTGGCCTTCTTTTTAATGTTCAAAACTCTGTTGTATCTATAAATGATTTCTCAAGACACAGTTATCATTTGAATTGCTTTGTCTTCAAGAAATATGTAATTACCTTAATCTTCTATTTATATAAATAAAATCATTGAATCTGAGCTGTAGTTGTAAAAGATGGCTCTAGACATAACCGGCCTTTCTTTGACTATTAAAATTCATCGAATATGTGACAAGTCTATAGACTCTGTCTTCCCACCTAATAGAAGCACTTCCCTCCCTTTCACTGAGATTCTTTTATCTTCAACCAATACACAATTGCAGCCTTCTCTATGTATGTACGCAAACTCATTAAATGTATGCTCTACATACTTATCATTTCAATGTCTTTTTCTTCAACAAATAATTATCTTCCTCCAGCTTCTGTTTCATACATGCAGATTCACTTAACGGTTATCTTAGGTATAGAAGACATCAAGCAATGTAAAACCTAAATTATTGCGAAACCAACTCGGCTGTAATAGCCGATAAAGATCGTACGATATGAAAATCTATTTTCTTAAAAAAGGTAAGAAAAATGAGCACAACTGCCTGCCACCGTCTTAGAAAAGGTGTGCGTGTTAAACTATTCGTACTGGGTAGCGTAGAAAAATGCAACGTAGCGAGAAAGGAAAGGATATAAAGGCGATTGCAGACAAAAACAAAGCCTTCTCAATCCTTGTTAGCTTGACTTATTTGAAATTCCACTCTAGGGCATAGATAAATTCTCTAAGTGATGTGGCCAGATGAAAAACATTAGGTTGAATAGAACCTCAAGTGAACTGTCATTTCTCTCTGTTGGCAAGGCTAATTGCAGGTTGTTTGTTTATACTATTTGAGAGTGCTTTGCAGATTAATGGCATTAGAGGCTCCAAAGTGTCTGGCAACCAGAGTTTTAACAGAGCTTCGGGTCATAGCGCAGTCTTTATTGTTGGTAACACTTTCATTTTTAATTTTCTTTAATCATATCTTATTATCAATTATTTTGTTATTTAGTTATTTATAATAGAATGTCAAAGAGTGTTACGAGATGTGCAAATATAAAGTGTTAAAAATAATAGATTAGGCTTTCATAATCTTAAGTTTCTGAGTTCAATTGTGTGTTTTATTGACATTTGGATCAGATATTATGATTTGTTACAGAACAGGATCGAAAACTATTCAAAGATAAAAATTAAACATGATCAAATTTAAAAGCTTGAGATTATATATATATATATATATATATATATATATATATATATATATTGTAGAAAAATAATGAATTGGATTAGGTTTTTTCAAAGAAGTCTGGGACATGTAAGAATGCAAATTACTAGAATGGTAGATTAAGTTTCAATATGGAAATATTTTTGATAATTTCAATTATAATATTTTTATTAAGATTTTATTGTATAATTTTGGAGTCAATTATCTTTTCTCAGCGGTAGTAGTCAAAGTAATAAATAGAAATACTAGAATGATAGAATGTATTTGTTTTGAGAGATGCAAAAATGTAAATCAATCAAATAATACATTAGAACTAGTTAAAGAGTTCTACAAATCTTAGAATTCTAAATTGCTAAATGATATATCAGATTTTCCTGATAAATGTTAAAATAAGAAAACTAAATGTAAATTGCTAAAATGAGAGATCTAATTTATAAATGAATAAAAAAATCAGAAATTATAGAATTGTAAATTTCTAGAATATCAAATAGGGTTTAGTGACAATAAAAAACTTTTATCATTAAAATTGAGAATGAAGGGTTGGGTGATTAAGAGTTTTCTAAGAAAAGAATGTCTGCAGGATCTGTGGTGCCAATTGAAAGTTTAATAGGAGTAAGTGGTGGCGGTAGTAGGAGCTGCACAAGAGGCTGTGGAGTTGGTAGTGTAAACGGACGGGGATTTGCTTCTCCAACAAGAAAACCACATCGCCAATCCTCTAGTACGGACAACTCAGCCCTAAAATCTCAGTTTAAGGATTTGGGACTGTTATTGTTGCTTTTGTTCTTCTCAATCTTCTTCAACATTATGTAGTTTATCGGTTGGAAAATAGTTAAAATTTCTAAATTTTTAAACTTAATTTCTTTCTTTGTGTGTGATGTTCAAGAATGATCCACACATTATAGTTTTGTATAAGAGATGAAAGTATCTTAATTGTTGAGAAAACAACTACGCGTGGAGAATGAGGTTTTTCTATTCGTTTGATAGGAACGAGAGTTTAAACATGTATGCTTTAATTCGTTCCAGACGTTCCTGTCACGTCTTTTTAGATTCGACCAAACATTGTGGACCACTTGCAATACTGTATATGAAATAAATGTTATCAAATTCAATTCTGAGTTGAATACAAAGGTCGGCAAGATTTGAAACCAATACGCTCCTTCACATCACTATAATCAGTTGTTATTACGAGTAAATATACATTGTCAAGATAATAATGAATCAAAATACTTTGTTATTTTGCATTCCATCGTTGAAGAGCTTGAAATAGTTATTCATTAAGTTCTATAGTTACATGTAATTCTCACGCTTAGTAGTTTGTTGATAAAATAATGCTATGAAATAAATTATGCACTTTTAATGTTATTAGAGTTTATATATAAATGTGTTAATTTATGTATAATCAATGAATAGTTTGAAATGGAATGGTAAATATTGTGAAATGATCTTATGATTGCATATCCTATTCTAACTTCTAACAACTCTGAAAAAAAAAATAGATGTTAGTCAAATGAAAGATTTTGAATCTTATATATTGTAAAATGTGCTAGTATACACAATTCAATACTTAAGAATTCATAAATAAATTAGAAAAATCTAAACTAAGAAATTTTCCTAAATGTCTAACACAGACCATTGATAAATTTTTTATAAGAATATGTGAGACTAATGTGCATAAGGGTACATTATGATTTCAAATGATCAAGAAAGAAGTGAGTTATAGAAAAAAAAAAAATTGTCGCATACTACCTTGTAATCATTAAGATATAATCTCTCAAATTGATAGAAAATGAAACAATATTTTACACGGACCTATAATTTCAAATGTATTTGTGCCTATGTTATTAATTAAGTTAAAACAAAATTGGAAGTGACTTGAATCCCCTTATCAAAAGTACTTAACTAGATAAAACATTAATCATTTCAAACCAAGAGGCAAAACTACCCAAAGAATAAAGAATAGATCTAGCAACAATGAACTAAACTAGGATCCCCATGGTCTAAACCACCGCTACTTCAAGAGGGTGGATGTTGAGCATAACTTTTTTCATATCCTCTATTTCTTTAGGGATCTTCCTAGCCCTCCTTTTTAGATTAGTTTTTCTCCTCTTGCTGGGTATTCTAGATTCACTTTTACCCCTCACCTTATTCATGTCTAGATCACTAGTTAACCTAATTAGATATGTATTTTTCAATTATTTCCCCATGGTATTGATGATGTGAACAACTATTTTAATCACATTAAATCTTGTGTTCATGAAAAATTAATTTCATAGTCCCCTTTAAGTTTGTTAATAGCCTCTACTATTTATATCATGTAGCCCACAATAGAATTTTCCTCTTCTTCAATCCAAATATGTTTCTAATTACTACCCTATTTAACACTAGTACATTCTAGAACCTCAAGTTTAATACTTATTGCCCTTTAATTTATTTGTATTTCCTTGATGTCATGGAATGTTCATTTAATGGGCTTAAAGAAATCAATTGTCTCATCGCTCACAATAGCTAAGATATCATTAGGGTACTCCCCGTCTAGTTTAAAATAGTTAAAATCTATACTTCAATCTAAGGAGAATGAGGGTCTATCTTCCCATTTGTCATAGACTATGATATAATACAGTTATTAGAATCTAAGGAGTTACAAAAGATGCCATTAAAAGAGAAGGTAAAAGGCCAAAAAGTGGTGATGCGAAAAAATATGTTTATGTACCAAAAAATGTGAAAAACCATGCTAACTTTTAGCATATATATATATATATATATATATATATATATATATACATACATACATTTGTAGAATTGATAGTAATATTTTAAATAATAATATATATAATTTGTAATATATAGTATGACTAAAAATATTATAGATGATAAAATATTATACATAATATATAATATATATTATACTATAATACTTAAAATTGAAAACAAAAAAGGTATTGTAATTATATATCTAGGCCATCTTTGTATTTTATTTAGCAAATCACATAATCATGGGTCTCATTTTATGCCCATGGCTTCTAGTTTTTTGCCTCCAATATTTGAACTTTCTCTATTATATAGTCAACAAAAGTGATTCTTTTCCTCAAAATGACTATCGAGTAATCATTTTATTACATATTTCTTGTTTTTAATGATTTCTTTTGGAGGTTTGGGGGAGGTTAGATTTGTTATTAAAGTTAGCCTTTTTCTTTTGAATATTTTTTTAATTTTTGAAACTATGTCTTAATCATATAAATTTGCAACTTATTCAAGTAATTCTAATAAATTTAATAGCTCAAAGATGAAAAAAAATTCTCATTTCTCTCTCCTTTGGAAAACCCCCTCTTGTGGGAAATGGTGGTCTCACAACCTCTCCACTATTAGACCCCTTCACTGGATAAGACCACCCATTGGTTACTATAATGAAAAAGTATCCTTGGGGGGGCTCTTGGTAGTGTAGTCACCAATTCAAGTTCACCAAACCATTCCTCTTGTAACCCCATCAAGAAAAATCTTCTGGGTCTTCAATCTCTAGTAACCCCTTAGGTCAATTATGTTTCTTTGGTAGATAAGGTTTCAAGAAAGAAAGAAATTACCAAAATGCCTAAGTCTACAGGTCCTTATGTGGTGAAATGTAGTACTCTTTCTGTCAATATTATGAAGGAAATAATGAACATGGTTTAAGCTTACTTTGGTAGGAGAATTCCTTCCTTTTAGATTCTATATTTAACATCTTAGGAAATGGGTAGGCTATTATTGGGCCTTGAAAGGGAGAGTACAAATTAATGCTTTGGTCAATGAAATATTATTGTTCTTCTTATGTAACAAGGCAGACCTATTTTTTGTCCTATCCAACCAACCCTAGTCTCTTAGTTCAAAATCTTAGAAAATTGTTAATAACTACAAGTGACAACCTAAGTTGAACTCAACTCTAGATTTGAGACTAGTGTCTCTCATGTGGATTAGGATTCTTGGTCTACCTCTTGAGTTTATGAATAATGATATTTTTAGAGGTATAAAAGGAACATTTGGTACTCTTTTATTAGTTGGCAAGGTTAGTCAAGTGAAATCTCATCTTTTATTTGCTAGAATTTGTATCAGTGTCATAGTGAATAAAATTCTCCTTGAATGTTTGTGTAAGAATTTACCTTAGGGAAAAATAACACCAAGATCAAAAAGCTCATACACTAGCATAATATGGACCAATAATGGATGATCAGAATAAAAATAATGAGAACATCATATGTTTACATACACAATAGAAGTACCTATATATAAAGGCCTCTAGACTGACTAGGAGTTAGCAAAGTGATAAGCCTCACAACTAAGCACATGTCCACCAAGAGTGGATTATCCTCCATTGAACATAGAAGTTAGTGCAATGATGAGAGGATAAGCTTATATAGGTGTATATCATAAAGATATGTTGTAGATACCATGTGCTTAATTAGAGTGAGAACAACTATGTTTTCTACATGACAACTAAATTGATTATGCAAACTCTTGTGTTTTCAACAAGACAAATCATCTAATTATGAATACTCCTATGTGTTTATATAATAAATAATAAAATAATTCATTTAACCTAAGTAAACTTAAGTAAAGTGTAATAATAATTAATTATTTACACTTATAGTTTATAATACTAGACTCAAAGGTTGGGCCCTATGTTCAAACCGTAGAATATGAGAAAGAGGAATTGTTATGTGTCCTTTGTAGGAGATTTATACATGTAGATATTTTGTGTTCCTTTAAGAAAAAAAAATTGATTTTCCTCTGGATGGAAATGTGTTGGTATTTCCTTCTTTGAAAAGCTCCTTTACAATAGGTGGTTAAACCTCATTAGTTACATGATATTCTTTCTCACGATCTAGTTCTTCCCTCCAATGACTGTCTATCTTCTAAGAAGGGAGTTGTTGGTTCATTGCTTACACCCCCATTGTAGAAAAGTGTTGATAAGGTAGTGTGCTTGACCCTTCCTTCTTCCTCTAGCTTGGTGGAGAACTTGGGTCTTCTTGTCAACAAGGTAGATCATTTATTTTAGTAGTGTTATCCTCTCCTTCATTCACTACAAACTTGATAAATATGGGCTCAACATTTCAAAAGAATATATCTATGGGTTTGGGGATTTTTGTTTCCATAGGGTCACTCGAATTACCATCTTTGAAAAGAAAAATTTAAGGCTTTTGAGTAGAAATAGAGAAATCTAGATATGGGAAAAGATAAGGTATGACAAAGTCATCAAGCGAGGGTTCATGACATAAAGTAGTGGGTTACATAATGGGCCTTTTTAGGCCAATGATCTCAGGAGAAGGTTTAAATATTTTTGATGCAATTTGATATGAGGTTGGTACTGATCTATACTAGGGAGATCATTTTGAAGTTGGAAAAACTTTTATATATTAGCTTGATATTTAAATCCTTTTTCTAGAAATTGAGGGGGCTAAATAACATTGTTCTTAGAAGAATATTCTCAATTGTACTCTATAATAATTACAAGATGATATCCTACTTATTCAAGAAACAAAATATATAAAGTAGGTGTTGATAAGGTTATGTCAAATATTTTCCCTAGTTCTTCATGGGTACATATGGATTCTCAAGGGGCATATAGTGCATTGGAAATCATATCGAATTAGAAAAATATGTCAAGTATTATTGTGGACTCTTCATCTAATTCTTTTATTCTTTCATTTCATGATCTATCTTCTAGTTGTTCATGCAATGTTGTAAATGTTTATGTTCCTAGAAATAGAGTCCAAAGAAAGAGAAAAAAACTCTAGTACTCACTCACTAACTATATGAAAAATAAGATTAATATTTAATGGATGATAGAAGAAAACATAAACTCACCTCCACACCATATGATAAAGTGGGCTGAAACAAGGATCCTTTTAATAGCATGGAAGATCTTGGCAAGAAATTTTTTGTACAATGGTCTCATTAACTTAGACATGAGAGAAGATAATTTGACTTCGTCAAATAGGAGATGAGGCAATGAATTTATCCAAGTGAAGCTTCATCGATTCACTCAGCCCCCTAATTGGAGAAATCTAGATAACTTTCACCTTGGAGATAAACTTAGAATACAATATGAGAATAATAGTCTTCTTCTAGAGTGGAAAGTAGGTGAAAGGCTATTTTTTTCCATTTATATTTGAGAATATGTGGATATCTAACCCCCAACTCTTGGAGGTTATGGTTTCATGGTGGAATATAATATTTTTTTCCTCACCCATTATTAAGTTAAGCTCTAAATTATTAGTCTTAGATTGGTTTTGACAAGTGAGTGTATGCACACTTTAGTCATTTACTTTGTTCATACCAAGTAAGTAGTACATGTCAAGCACACCATGTATATAATAGAACATCTCACGTCCACAATGAGTGTCGAACCACCTATGTGCCAAGTCACTCAAGTGCCAGGCAGATAGTGTATGTTGAGTGATTTAGGAACTCAGTAAACAATGGATGCCAAGAGATATAGATGTTGAGCTAGAGTATTAAGAACAATACATGTTGAGCATTAGAAACTTAAGATGCCAAGTAAGAAAGTTTTTTCATAGTTGTCCGTAATGGCATAAACAACTATGTAATCCATTTTTGAGCTGACTTTAAGATTAAATTACAATACTTGGAGATAAGGAAAAATCTAAATTTGACTTCCCAATGCATTGCATGTAGCCAATCAAAAAAAGGGAAGGCATAAGTGAAAAAATGGGTGAATCATAGCTGTTGATTCATAACTAAGGAAAAACCATAAACTTTCAAAGGTGTGGATGTTGCAAAGAGAGAAGCTTGAATGTGAAAATAAAGCATTCATTGTGGCTAAGAAATTATGAACTGAGAGTAAGTTGTAGAACTAGTTAAAGGAGAATAGAGGAAAGAGAAACTACATAGCAGTGAGAGACTAGATCAGAAGGATCAAGAATACATCCATATAGAGGTAATCTATCATCAGGTAATCAAGTGCTAACTATAGGATCATTTCTAAATAATTATAGGAGGTGAATTAGTTAAGTCTCTTAATAGAGTAGTCCTAACATGTTGTATTAAAATCCTTTAATAGGGTACTTACTTAATTTTGATTTGAAGTCCTTTAACTAGGCACACTTCTAACAGGGTGTTGAAATCCTTTAATAAGGTAAGACCTAACGCACTTTGTAAGTCTTTAATAAGATAGACCTTTCACAAGGTAGATCATTTCTCATGATTGAAACATTGTAACCTTCATTGTATACACTTTATTATTGTGGTAGTGAAGATTTGTGGGTGTCATCCCCACCCGAGTTTTACCTTCACATTGGAGGGTTTTTGAGTAATCATATCTAGTGTCATGTGTTTACTTGTTTTCATGTTTTAGGTGTACATGCTCTAGATGGTATTTCAATGTACTTAGTGAATGTTTGAGACAGATGTGTGGTGAATGTTTTAAGGGTCAAAGTTTAAATTACTGTTTCACCACCCCCCTAGAAGTTTACCTTTCCTATTGTAATTCCAAGAATTGGTATCAGAGTCTAGTTGTAAAAAAAAGAAGCTCTGTAGCTTTGACAAAAGATCTAGAAAATGGAAGTCTACAAGGTGGGAAATATTATTGGAAATTAGGGAATTGAAATACAACTCATTCTAAATCAAATGAATGAAGCAAGTTAAGACTTTAGAAAATCTTTGAAGAGAAGCAAGTAAATTATTATTGAAGAAAATGACACACAATATAGAGAGATAGACACTAATAATCTATTTGTTAATGGAGACTCCAATGAATTTGATGCAGTAATTGTAGATCTAATAGAAAGGAATAGAGCCCAAGTTGAAAAAATCAGAAATCTCAAGTTAGAACAAGAATCCCAAGCCAAACTACTACATGAGGTAACTGAATAGAAATAGAAAGATATGTAAGACAGAGCAATGATTGAAGATGAGAAAAGAGCTTTGAAAAATAGATTGGAAGAAAAGTCATTAGAGCTAAACAAGATTTCCAACATGCAATTGGATACTTTAAGTCAAATTATAAATGCCAATTATGAATTGAATATCAAGGACATTGAGATAACATCATTAAAACTATAGAATGAGCAATTGAAGAGTGACCTGAATAGGGAAAAAGATTTTTTTGAAAATTTCAACAAACCAAATGAAGCCATCAAATACTTTGAGTAATTATTGAGATCTCCTAGATCCAATAATGGAACATCTGGACTAGAATATGCAAGCCTTGAAGGAGTGTCATCCAAAAATGTTGAAGAAAGGAATAACAAAGGTAAGAACTCTAGACCTACCTGTCATAATTGTGGTAAGAAAGGACATAATTCTAATGTGTGTAGGAGCAAAACTATAAATCAAAATGTCAAGCATAAAAGTATGATTCACTGCCATAAGTGCAATAAGCAAGGACATTAAGAAAATGAGTGCAGAACCAAGACCATGTAGACACAAATATTTGAAGGATATTGTTATAACTATTAGAATTATATACATAGATATTTTGAGTGTAGATCCAAACCCATGTGGTCATCAAATAGGCAAAAAAAGGTAAGGAACAATGGAAACTTTTATAACTAGGATTATAATACAAGATATAACTATCATTATTATCAAGACTATGAACATGTTCTCAAGAATTGTATTAGGACACACTTCAAAGGTGACTAAAAAAGGTGATTGAGTCAAACCCCAAGTTCTAGCTATTTAAAGATTGGTCAGATCAATTGATATTGTCCAACAAGGTCAAAGGTACCAAGTTGTGAATTTGGTAAAGGAAAATGTTGAAAATATCATAGATGAGATGAATAAGACATGGAAGGAAAAGGATAGTTTCAGCACATCAAATCGAGACGTGATCACTTCACCCAGTGGGTCAGGTGATCACACCTCATCAAGTTAAGTAATTAAGAGGTATGTGGGACTAATATTTAAAATTCATATCATACATCAGTTTCAAAAGGACTTAGTACTGAAAAGACTATATAAGCATGAATAAAGATGCAAAATGTTATTTAGAATCCAAGAAGAATCTTTAAGTTTTTCATGTTATTGCCTACCATGAAATGCTTCCTATGACTACCAAGTGGAATTATAAAAGATGCCAAGCTAATAGACTAGATAAGGTGATGTCAAGCTCATAATGGTTTCCAAATGATTAACATAATGATGGATGGTGAGTAATTCTAAAATTGGTTTATGTCAAGCTTACAACTGTGTGAGGACTCAACATTTATTGTACGGTTTTGAAAGGGTATTTGATAAATTGTTAACTCATTTTACATCATTTCAAAATAGTGTAAAAGCAAGAAGATCAAAAGGTGATCAAATAAATCATCCAAAGTAGTTGTAGAAGATCTTAGTAGTGATTCTACATCAGTTCATTGGATCTTACAAGGTATTTATTAAGTCTCAAGTTATGCTATTTATATTTTCACAAACCCTAGTTTCACAAAACAACATCTAGTTTAAAGAATATAGAGGCAAAGGGAGTTTTTAATGTTCAATTGGTAGGTAATGAGGTCAAGTAGCCAATATTCAAATCCATAGCTGATATCACTTACAAACAAGACCCCACTGGTGTGTTATCCATGATACAGCCAAAATTTTTAATGGTGCAAGATGTTAGGAAGTGCTATAACTGTAAAATTAGAAGCATTTATGTTATGATATTATGAAAGAATACAACAAAATTTGTGAGAATGGTGCACTAAGAGAAGAGTAAAAAAATTGTAGAAATGAAGAGTTAACATGAGCCCTAGATTTCTCAAATGTATTCAAAATAGAATAGATTAGGATAGTATTGAGTAGAATTCATGACAACTCACTTTGGTTAGATAATGGTCCAATCAAGATAACCAAGGATAATCCATAGGGTAATAGGGTATCCAAACCTAGATCGGCCTAAGACCCTAAGAAATGACCTAAAAGAGGTTGTTAGAAAAACACTAGAACTGTATGGAATAAAAGAGGAATGACTATTGATATCATTATAGATCCTTTGATAGAATTTAGAATAAGGGTTATTTCTCACAAGTTTTATCATTTTAGTATATTTAATAGTGTGCCATGCATTATAGTAGATGTTGGCCATGAAATTGTCAATAAAGATCACAAATATGATCTGGTAGAGCTACAACTACTGCCATTGGCTGAAAACTTACGAGTAATAAAGAGGAGAAAGAGTTCACAATTTAAATTTGGTTCTATTTTGATATGTATTTTCTTTTATGTACAAAATACTTTTTCTATATTTGGCATAGTTTCATGGAAAACCAATAGGTCAATGGTAGTACAAATTGGTCAATTCATTGAACAATTGGGAGAGAACTTTGAAATGTTTACGACTAGCTATTTTGAAGATTTCAAACAATAAATGAAGAAGAGTTTGAGAATTATAGTGTCACTAGTAGAAAAACATGATGATGATATCTCTTTTCTAGTGGATGTTGACATACATTTGTTGAAGTAGCAACACCAAGGGTGAGATGGCTAAGGCCACTTGGATATGAGATCAATGTAGATGAGGCATCTGTATCCATCACAACTTTATTGGCAAAAGAAGTTGACATAAATGAAAAAGAATTTGGAAAATATGAAATGGCCATATCCAAAATCACCATGGAATTGAAAACCACCTCTTTCATCAAAAAGAAGGAGAAGTTAATGAAGAAACTAAAAGATCTAGATTTGGTGAAGGTGTCGAGCAAGAAGAGGAAGAAGAAGAAGAGGATGAAGAGGAAGAAGATAACCAAGCACAAGCACCCCTAGCACTTGCTCAAGGAATGGGAGAAGACCTGCTAGAGAAAGAGATAAAATGTGCTAAAGGTGTTGAGGGAGAAGGAGCCAAGGAAGCATCTACTCCCACAGAACAAAAGAAAAGGAAGGCTAAGGAACTACCAGTGACTAAAGCTAGAATGGTAGCCAAGACAAGTTAGCCCAAACTGGTTGTACCTACAACAAGGGCCAATGCACATGTTACTACACATAAGACAAAAGAAAAGACAAAACCATCAGAGCAGGGAGGTGAAGTTTAGAAAAGACCAAGAAGGTAGTACATTGCAGAAGTAGAATTTGATGAGGAGAAAACAAAATCAAATAACAATAGCCAATTGAAAAGGGTGAGTCACAATCGCCTATTAGATTTAGAAAGTTAATGTGAAAATGTCAAGAATAATGCAGATTTGATAGGATTTACTCATGTGGATTTTGATAATCTTGGTAAAGCTAAGAAAATTCAAGTAGAAGAAGCCATATATGCCATGATGGAAAATTTCAAGAAAACCCCAATAGAAATTGCCAACTCAATGCCCAAGAGCTTATATGAGAGAGTTGAGTAGAAATCGCACTATTGCTTGAATTTGGAAAGACAAATAAGGGAAAGCTCCCTTGTACAAGTGATGCCTTAAATAAAAAAAGGCACAAATTGCTAAGTCCATGAAGAAATATGTAGTTAGGTTTGTAGCTAAATATAGTGCCTTTAGCATATTACAAAACAATATTGCATATGTAGTGAAGAAGTCCACACAGATGTGGAAGGTAACCTATGGACTTGTTATAGTGAAGAAAGGTGAAAAAGAACCTATAGAGGTGAATGATGATGAAGAAGATGATGCTAATGAAGAAAATATTGAGGGAGATATAGAAACAAAAGAAGATTACAAGGCAACAACTGAGGTAGAGCAGCAAGAGGAATAGAGTGTACAAGATACACAATTGGCCAATGTTAGCCCTAAATTGTACCAAGTGTAAATACTATGACAATAACAATTATGGATGTATCTAATGAGATAGCTCAAAACATCAATCCTCTTACAAAGGAAGATCTCAAGAAGATACTTGATTAGTCCACACTACAAGAAAAACTCTATGATAATCCTATATTGGTGAGTATGGATGAATTGGAAAAAGTAGTGACTAATACAACAAGGGAAGAGATGAAAAAACAAGAACCACCTACTATCTCCCTTGAAGTCATAAATGTACAACCCTTGGATAAAGTGACTGAAGCTACATCTGAAAAGGTTGATACAATTGCAAAAGATATAATGGAAATCCAAGTCACTACTAGAGAACAAAGTCAAACATGTCATATAATCTTATCTATACTTCTAGCACAAATAGAAGGTGCATTACAATAAATTATGGAAGTTAGGGATAAGACTAAAGAGATAGAACTAACACCTAAGGTAAAGAAGAAAGTTCCAATTCAAGTCTTGGTAACACTACTAGAGTCTAGTACTCCTTCTACTCACACTCTTTAGAAGTTGAGCATGGATGCAACACCACTACAAATCTTAGTGTTGAGCCTATGCTCATCAAATGCTGAAGAAGTCATACAATATGGAGATGTGACCCTTGATGAAGAAATTGTCCTCCCAAAATATGATTATGACACAGTAACAATTGAGTAGACGAGAATATTACAAGAAGCCCTAGCAAGAAAGAGGAGACAAGAATTGGTCAGAAAGGAGCACAAGTAGAAGCAAGTACTGTAGGATATCAAAGACATCTTGTTAGATGCATTTATCTTGCTGATTCTAGATGAGACCAAGCAACTAATTGAACAAACAATAAACATAGTGTAGAGGGTTAGTGATGCAGACCTAGATACAAATGCTAAATTTTTAGAATGCTTAAAAAAGAAATTCCAAAGCAAAGTTAATGAAAAAATATTAGCTGACATAGTGCTTACACAAGTTGCATTGGCAACTAAAGTAGAAAGTGTGAAGAAGGTACTTGAGAAAATTTTCTCACTATACACAAAATTGTGCAATCCAACACTCTTCACACAAAAGACTAGAAGTCACATTTTGAGTCTGTAAAGTCAGATTAGTGCATCAGATGCAAAATTGCCTATGACACCAACTCAGTGTGAAAAGCACTTTAGAACATTACTGCAAACCTAGAGTTAGTTAGCTACATTGTTAGCAGAAGAGGCCAATATAAGAGCCAAACTTATAGCATCCAAGTAAAATTGACCCCACACATGGATATTTTGCACAAGAAATTAGGGTATGTCAAAATTCTCATGAAGAAAGATCCAAATCTTTCAAGATTTGATAGTCTAGTCCACCTTGCTACCAAGCTAGCTATCCAAATCAAATACTTGGATGTAGCCTATGAAAATTGGGATGAAACTCTCAAAATTAAACTAGAGATCCATAAATTGGAATGCAATTTTTAAAATTAAACTTGTTTTTCTTAATCAAAAAGTACAGGTCCATAAATCCTTTTTGGACAAACACACTATAAGTGTACAGTCAATTTGACATAAGTGTCAAAAAGGGGGAGATATAAAAGAGAGAGATAGAGATCAAAGGGGGAAAAATAAGAAAAGGGGAGATATGTAAATTTCAAATTTTGGGGAAAAATAAAAGAGAGATGAAAAGGGACATAGAAAAGATAGAATAAGCTAAGGGGGAGCACGAACAAACAACATGAAGTCAAAGAGTATTAGTAGAGACACATTTTCATAGTAGGAGTAAAATAATTTGGATATAGAATAGCCTTATCAACTCAGGGGGAATTATCAAATTTTGAGGTAGAAGTTGTTACAAAATTTTGAAATTTTGAAGTTTTGCATATAAGCCAAATAAGAGGATATGTTATGCTGATAAGGATAAGAATATTAATGCATGAAAAAGTGTTTTTGACACTCATGTCAAAGGGGGAGATTGTTCATCTCAGATAGGTTCTGACAAGTGAGTTTCTACACACTTTAGTCATTTACTTAGTTCATGCCAAATAAGTAGTACATGTTGAGGAAAAAATGTATATAATAGAGCATGCCAAGTCCACAATGAGTGCTAAGCCACCTATGTTCCAAGTAACTCAAATTTCAAGAAGATAGCGTATGCCAAGTGACTTAGGAGCCAAGTAAAAGGTCGATGTCGAGTGATATAGATGTTGAGCCAGAGTATAAAGAACAATATATATTGAGCATCAGAGACTTAAATGATGAGTAAGATAGTTTTGTCATAGTTGTTTGTAATGGCACAAACAACTATGTAAAACATTTTTGAGCTGATTTTAAGATTAAATTACAATACTTGGAGATAAGGATGAATCTACATTTGAATTCCCAATGCATTGTATGCAGCCAATCAGAAAAAGGGAAGGTTTAAGTTGCAAAATAGATGAATCATAGCCATTGATTCATACCTAACCCTAAGTCACCAAGGTTTTCTTAAAGAATTATGAACAAAGACTAAATTAAAAAATCAATTAACAAAGGAAACAATCAAGAATACATCTATATAGAGGTGATCTATCATTAGGCAGTCAAGTGCTAACTGCAGGATCATTGCTGAATCATTGTAGCAGGTGAATCTATTAAAAATCTTAACAAAGTAGTCCTAATAGTCTATAATGAAATCCTTTAAGAGGGTACTTACCTAATTGTGATTTTAAGTCCTTTAACTAGGCACACTTCTAACAGGGTGTTGAAATCCTTTAATAGTGTAAGACCTAATAGTCTTTGTAAGTCTTTAATAGGGTAGACCTTTCATAGGGTAGATCATGTCTCATGATCAAAATATTGTAATCTTCATTAGATACACTATATTGATATAGAACTAAATATTTTTGGGTGTTATCCCACCCTAGTATTACCTTCTCATTGGAGGGTTTCTAGGTAATCATATCTGGTGTCATATGTCTTTACTTGTTTTCATGTTTTAGATGTACATGTTTTACATCATATTTTAGTTTACTTAGTGAATGTTTGAGATGGATGTGTGGTTATTTTTTTAAAGGTCAAAGTTTAAACTACTGATTCATCATGACCCCTCTTAGAAGTTTACCTTTCCTATTGTAATTTCAACATAAACCAAGGGTTGAGAAGGAAAAGGTTAAAAAGTGGAACAAAACTTCTTTTAGTATTATTTTTGAAAATAAGAAATTCTTGGAGGAGAAGTTGGTTGATATAAAAAATAAAATGGAAACCAACTAGTAGGATAGGGGACTTAGCATGGAATAATTTAGGTTAAGAGATCAATGGCTAAAAATTCTATGATAGGAAGAAATTTTTTGAAAATGAAAAATCTAGATTGCATTGATTAAAAAAGGTGATAGAAAATTAGGAGGTTCTTCAACCAAACCATGATGAAATTGATGTAGTGAAAGGCAAGAGAATCACCCTAGGAGATATCCTAGCCCCCAACAAATAACCACATTGAGGAACCAATCAAAAAATGAAAATACCAATTATAATAATTTATTCATAAAACAACTAATTACATGTAATGTGCTCAACTATAAGGCCTTCTGTGTTTTGGCCAAATACAATAGCAATTACAATAATAGTTCCACAAGATTCCTCAAGATCTAGCACAAAGCCTAGATATTTCAAATCCACACTCTAGTATAAATCTCCAAGGAAGATCTAAACTGGTGCTCACAAGCCCACCAAACAATCTCCTTGTTTCCCAAACCTCAACTACTAGCCCTTCTCAAAGTTTTCTCCTCTACTTCATCCTTTTCTCCAAGGTGGATGATTAATACTTAAGAATCCACAAGACCCCCTACTTATACCCAACTAAGCCACTAGTTGGTCTAGTATGCTAAAAGTTAAATAAACCCTTGCACTAAATAGAAATTTAAGCCCCAAGCTAGCTTACAATAGAAATTAAATACATATAACGAAATTAAATCCAAGGTCGGCTCACACCAGAAACCCAACACAAATAACTTAGGCAAACCCAAAACAAAGACATGAAAGAGCATTAGAAAACCACTTCTGAATATCAACAACTATCAAGTTCACTCAACACAAGAAGGAACACTTGGTCAATATTAGAAATTAGTTAACACTAGAACTTGGTTAACACTTTTGGTTAAGACTATTGGTTAACAATAACTCAGTTAACACTATTGGTTAACACTAACTCGGTGAAAATTGCCAGAACAAAAACAATTAAGGTAGGATTGCAATGCAACCCAAGATCCACCTACGTCAAAAACATAGAAGTAGGAAATTAATAAATTTGTAACCCTTATTAAACATGAGAAGGTTATTGATGAGAAACATATTAAAACTAAATCTATAAACTACTTCCTAGCCAAAGGTAACCAAGATCTTAATACTATTGACCTTGATGATCTCTTGGGGGTAGATTACTTGACAAGTCTTAGATGATAATAACTTATCCCTAGTGTATAGGATCAAGAAAGAGGAATTTAAAAGAGTAAAATTCTATTTTCAAGCCTTGAAATTGCCAAGGTCTAAGATTTTTTGTCCTACATTTTTTCAAGAATATTGGTATATAGTTGGAGATGATGTTTTTAAGGTAGTTTTCACTTCTTTAGGACTTTTTCTATGATAGATAAGCTCAACTAGACATATATATCCCTTTTTCCTAATAATTATGACCCTTCTTATATGAATGATTTTTGCACTATAAGCCTATGTAGCACTATATACAAAATGATAGCTAAGGTGATGATTAGTATGATGAGACCCATTTACAAAAAATCTATTTTCTAAAAATAAAAAAGGATTCATTAGAGGAGGAAATATTTTGGATATTTTCATTACCTCTCATGACCTTGCTAACTCAATGGATTCTAGTAGCAAGCCAATCATGGCCGTTAAGTTAAATAATACATCCAAAGCTTATGCTAGAGTCAAATGGACCTTCCTAGATAAAGTAATTACAAGATTTGGTTTTAATGGTAAGTTCCTCAAAATGAAAATGAGTTGTGTTACTATGAAAAAATATGTTGTTCTTTCTAATGGAGCTCCTTCAAGATTCTTTCCTAAAAGTATTTGGCTAAGACAAGGAGATCTCTTATTTTTGTATTTGTTCATTCTGGTGCAAGGGTCGTAGGAAGGAACTTAATAACTATAAGTGTTACAAAATCTATCTTAGAAGCTAAAGAATCCTCAAGAATATGCACATATCCTCATTAATATTTCATTGACAAAATAATGGTCTTCATTGATGTTGATGAATGATCAACCCCACAGCTCCCATGAATCACCTACATACAAATACTTATCACAAAAAGAGAGAAGCAAAAGTTATGGAGGCTCAAATTTTCAGATCTATAGATGAAAAAATTTTGATGAGCAAAAAATATATTGCTATTATCAAAAGTGAATTAATGAATTACAAAGAGAGATCGATCCTTAAAAAAGAAGATGAAAACCCTAATAGATAAAACCCAAGTTGCATTATAATAATTAATAAAATAATTAATTATTATATGCTCAAAGTTTAGCTTAAGTAAGTTAAAGATAATGACTGACTTTATAATTACATCAAAATTATTTAATTATGAATGCAATATATTTTTACTCTAACACTCTCCCTTAAAATAAACTTAGGGAGTAGCTAAAACCCTAGAAACTACTGCTAAAAGTAAATTTGTGTCCCAAAAAAAAATTGTCTAATGAGGTGCCCAAGAACAACCAAATATTTGAAAAGAGGAGAAATAGAGAAAACTACATAGGTAAACCATACTCCAAAAATAGAAGGAAAGAATGTTGAAAGAACTAGTGAAGTACTGAAGAATCCTCAAAACTAGTGAATGTTGGGCAAAAGATGATAACAAAAGATAATCATGAAGAAGACCAATGAAGAATGAAGATAAAAACATTGTCAAACTATTGATATGAAGAACATCCACTATATATAACATGAAGTAGTACAAAAGACTAAGTTTGAAGAGATGTTCAATTGAAGATGGAAGGTATCTTCATGGCCTTCAGCATCAGGAATGAAAGAATGTCTATATGATAAAAATCAATCTTACTAAAATGAAAAGGTATCCATCCACTACAATTGCATAGTACATACAATCAAACACTAAATAAATAGTTGAGAATCAACTTTTTGATGATATCTCATCTACGAAAAATAGAGTCTGGATGAACAAGTTATAGCCAAAAACCACAAGTAGGTCAAAAGAGAACTAGAAGGGTAAAGTAAAAAAATACTGTGTCAAAATTCATGCCAAAATGCAATGAAAAAGTGTTCCCACCAGTAAAGAAATCACCTCAGCGAACATGTCAGTTTGGTTCCAAAATCATCTCAATTTACATGCAAAATCCTGATTTCTATACAAATATTTTTGGTTTGTGTTCCACAAATCTTGTTTGGTGTACCAAAAAGTCTTGATTTGTGTATCAAAAAGTCTTGATTTATGCACCAAAATCTTGATTTGCATTCCCAAAAATGTTGATTTTTGTTCCAAAAAATCAAGATTTTTATGCCAAAAAAATCTTGATTTATACACCAAATATTATAAAATCACCACCTTAGGAAATCTGTCAACTCTAGGAGATAATTTGTTTCTGTCAAATTCTAGCTGTAGCCAAATTTGACAAATTTCATATGAAAATAAGGATTTTGTGGCACTTTGAGCACAATGGTGAGGTCTATTTGGACCTAAAGTGCACTGAATAAGTGAGCCCCCAAATGAAATAAAGAAAATCTTTTAAAAATGAAACCCTGTAAAAGAAAGAAAAAATACATATCTAAAAGCCAACCCAACCCTCTCATTAATAGAACAGAGGCATGAAGATCTAGAGCTTTGACACCATGTTGAAGTTGATGAAAGATCAACCCCACATCTCCCAAGAATCACCTACATGCAAACACCTGACATATAAATAAAGAAGAAAAAGTTATGGAGGCTGTAATTCCCTGATCCATTGATGAGACATTCTTGATGAGGAAAAAAAAGATTGCTATTATCAAAAGTGAATCAATTAATTAAAAAGTAATCAATCGTTATAAATGGATATTAAAACCCTAAAAGGTAAACCTTAGGTTGTATGATAATAATTAATATAATAATTAATTATTATATGGCTAAAGTTTACTTTAAGTAAACTAGAGATAATAAGTGACTTAATAATTAAATCAAAATTAATTAATTAATAATGGAACACCTTATTACTTTAACACCCCCCTTATGATTAACTTAAGGAGTAGCAAAAACCCTAGAAACTATTGCTAAAACTAAATTTGGGTCCTAACAAACAAAGTCTAGTGAGTTATCCAATCACAACCAAATCTCTTAAAAGAGGAGAAATAGGGAATTCCACAATGGAAAAACCCTACTCCAAAATGAGATCGAAAGAATACTAAAAGAACTAGTAAAGGATTGAAGAATCCTCCAAACTAGGGAATATCACATACGATATGAACAAAAGATGATCATGTAGAATAATACTGAAGCATGAAGTTATAAACACTACCAAACTATTGATATGAAGAATCTCAAGTTTATGGAATATCACAAGGTAAAGATGACAGGAATGAAAGAATGTCTTTATGGTAAATGATCCATCTCACTGAAATGTATAAGTATCAAGCCACTACAATCACCTAGTACATAGGATCAAATATTGAATACATAGCTCACTCCATCAAACTAGGAAAGCAATAGAACAACCATAACTCCCCTATAATGTTGAGAGGTAACACATGAATGCTGAACCAAATACAATTTTTTCTAGAGAAGGAAGAACTAGGAACATCAAGAGTTTAAAATAAGTAAAAACACCTATAATGACATGTGTCATTAGTGAATCGTAAGGCTAATGTCATGGAAGGAACACTTGTGAGGAAACTTAGGTGCAGAAACAACTTCCTACACTAATCTCATAAGGAAAGTATGGGGCAAATCCTTTGAAAATCTTCTACACTTACAGATTCAATATCATGTAAACACCAATATAGTAGCCAACCATGCATACAAAAAATAGACAGAGAAAGAAACACATAACACAAAGATTTTTCGGTGGGGAAAAACCTTTCGATAAAACAACCCCACCCCTCCAGAACCTACACAATGTATTATATTCAACACAAGATTACAAAACACTTGCAATGCAAGTTCAAAATCAACAATAGAAGACTCCAGCAACACCTTAGTACTTGCAAACTTTCATCTATCACACTATTGCATTACAACACGCAATACTCATTTTATGAACATCTTAAGACCCAACAAAATGCCCACAAAGGAGTTGGGCATTTTTCATGGCTCAACCACAAAGAAACATGCACAATGCCACATGTACATCCAATACCAAGAAAAGTGCATCCATCCCTTGAGTAAGCAATGACAGCTTGTCATAGAATTTGCCACAAATAGCGGTCACAAGAGAAGTGTAAGAGAATCTGTCATACCAACCTATTTTTGGCATATTCTCTTACACACACCAACCACTTATTCTTGGGTGCCCAAATAGGCCTCATGCAATAAGATGCTCTTACACCTATCATAGCTTATTCCTTAAATAGCTCTTATGCATCATAGGAATCCATCATTACCATTTCAGCCATGATCTCCTTCACACACTTCAAGATGCCGACACATGTAAGTGATCAACATGCCAACTAGACATGTACACTCACATTTACATATTATTTGCAAAAATACATTTTACAAAACAAATAATAATAAGAATAGGAATTATACAAGGTTGACACACCTTATTCCTAACATTCTCCCACTTGTTGAACACCTTGTAAGAGAAACAAGAACATAACAAGAACTAACCGCTATAGGCCGAAAGGCCCATAGACTCTGAACACCATCTGAACTTCTCAGTGCCCACTAATTTCATTAATGCATCTGCAACATTCTTCACAGTATCTACCTTCTCCAAATTTATGTTTCCATCTTCCACCATATCTCTCACAAAGTGAAACTGCACATCAATGTGCTTTGTTCTAGCATGGCAAGTTGGATTCTTTGTAAGAAAAATAACACTCTGACTGTCACACCAAATAGTAATCTATTCTGCATCAACACCAACATTAGAACAAAATCTCTTAAGCCAAATGGATTCCTTACAAGCATGAGTAGCAACCATGTACTCAACTTCTATAGTGGACAAAGCAACCACAGGTTGTCGCTTACTCATCCAACTGATGGCACCACCAAACATAGTGAACACATAACCACTGGTGGATCTCCTGCGATTAATATCACCTGCCCAATCTAAATCCACAAACCCATGAATACAAACTGAATGCGGAGATCCAAAAGAGTTACCATGATAACATATGGAGTAATCTGATGTACCCCTCAAATATTTGAATACTCGCTTAACTGCATCCCAATGTATCCATCCAGGATTAGCCATAAACCAACTTAGGACTCCCACTGCTTGGGCAATGTCTGGTCTAGTACAGACCATAGCATACATAAGACTTCCAACTGCACTAGCATAAGGTACTCTACTCATGTCCTCCACTTCACTAGGAGATTTTGGACAATCATCTACAGATAACTTTGTTCCCACAGAAATAGGAACACACAGTGGTCTACAATCTGCCATGCTGAACCTATCCAACACAGACTTCACATACTTACTTTGACTCAACCAAAGTTTTTTGTTAGACCTGTCTCTACTGATTTCCATACCCAAGATGTACCTAGCTGCCCCAAGATCTTTCATCTCAAACTATGTTGACAACTAAGATTTAAAATTAGAAATCATACCCTTACCCTTCCCAAATAGCAACATATCATCAACATATAATGCAACAATAAGAAGACGATCATTTTCAACTCTGAAATAAACACAATGATCTTATTTCGATCTTACAAATCCAATTGACAACACAAAGGCATCAAACTTAAGGTACCACATCCTAGGAGATTGCTTCAAACCATATAGAAATTTCTTCAATCTACAAACAAAGGATTATTTACCTTTAACAATGTAGTGCTCAAGTTGTGACATATAAATCTCTTCCTCCAAATCACCATGAAGGAAAGTTGTCTTCACATCCATCTGTTCTATCTCTAAATCATATGATGTAGCAAGAGATAACAAAAATATAATGAATGTCAACTTTGCAACAGGAGAGAATATTTCAACATAATCTATTCCCTCTACCTATGAATACTCCTTTGCAACCAATCTAGCTTTGTACCTTTCAACATTGCCATCTACACAGAATTTCTTCTTGAACACCCATTTACAACCAACAGGTTTTCTCCCTTTAGCCAAAGGTACAAGGTCCCATGTGTTGTTTTTCTCTAATGAAGCCATCTCATCATCCATAGCCTCAATCTAGGAACCTACATCTTCCATACCTAAAGCCTCTTTCACAAATCTAGGCCCATCAGTGTTAGTAATCAAAGCAAAAGTACAACTGGAATCTAACATGGAATAACTAAACCTTTCCAGTTGCTTTCTTTCTCTCATGGATCTCCTCAAGGGCTGACGTTGAGGTTGTTCTTCCTCTTCTTCTGAACTGTCAGAGCTACTAGAGCTCTCCTCATCACTAGACCCAACATGGTCTCTCTGTTCAGTCTTCTCAAGGGTAGGAGGCAACTGAAAAACATATTTTTTCTTTTCTTTTTCATCTGGTTGTAGCACAATAGAAGAAGATGTTAGCTCTCTAAAAATAACATTTCTGCTATACAACACCTTACTAGTCACAGGATCCCAGAGCTTGTATCCTTTCACACTAGCACTGTACTCGATGAAAATACATTTAATAGCTTTGTTTTCCAACTTAGATATTTTCTCCTTTGGAACATATGCATAAGCTTCACAACCAAAAACACAAAGATGTCTAATTGAAGGCTTCTTACCAGACCACACCTCCATGGGTGTCCTACCAACAAGGGCTAATGTAGGAGATTTGTTAACCAGATAGCAAGCAGTGGCTACAGTTTCGGCCCAAAACCTTTGTTCTAAACTAGCTCCACTAAGCATACTCCTAGCCTTCTCCATCAGTGTCCTATTCATTCTCTCTGCAACTCCATTTTGCTCCGGGGTATAAGGAGTTGTCTTATGCCTCTCGATAGCTTGTTCTTTACAAAACGATTCAAACTCTACTGAGCAAAATTCACCACCATTGTCAGTTCTCACACACTTAATCTTCTTACTAGTCTAATTCTTTACAAGGGCTTTAAATTCCTTGAATTGACTAAAGACTTGTGTCTTACTTATAAGGAAATAAATCCATGTCCTTGTACTATAATCATCTATGAAAGATACAAAAAATACAGACTTGGAGATCGAAGGAACTTTTACAAGACCAAATACATCAGAAAGAATAAGATCCAAAACATCAAAAGATTTGTGAGAACTAGAGTAAAACTGAACACGATTTTGTTTACCATATACACAGTGTTCATAGAAGTTGAACTCAAGATTGCAATCATTTAACCCCTCAATGAGATTTTTGTTTTTCAGGGTTCTGAGACCCTTCTCACCAATGTGGCCAAGTCTCATATGCCACAACATTGTCTTTTCTGTAGGAAGCTTTCCTTCCAAAGTATTTGCATTGACATCAGAACCAATAACATTAGAATTCTTCACTACTCGTTTAGATGGTGAGGATGAAGAACTGTTACATAGAGGAATACATGCATCTAGCTGAAACAAAGTACCTCTCCTAGTACCCTTAGCAAGCACCATTGATCCTCTAATCATCTTACATCCTTCTTTGGAAAAAACAACTTGCACACCTACATCATTCAACATACTCACAAATAATAGGTTTCATGCCAAAACTAGAATATGCATAACTCCATTGATTCCCTTTACTCGTCCATCAGGAAATTTGATAGTGACCCTTCTACGTCCAACTATCTTCAGGTGAGAATCATCACCCAAGTACACCTTTCCACCATCAAACTCTTCATATCTTGAGAACCAGTTTCAATGAGAGGTCATGTGAAAAGATGCACCCGAGTCAACCAACCACACATCATCAGATGCATGGGCTGCCAAAGCTATGATGAATGCATCACCATCTTTTTGAGATTTTTTAGAACCAGAATCTGAGGCTTTCTTCTTCTTCTTAGGCTCTTTACAGTCTTTATGGAAGTGCCCAATCTTTTCACAGTTCCAACATTTTGCCTTGGACTTATTGGAAGTCCTTGACTTCCCATGGGATTTGGATCTACCCTTATTGTCAGACTTATTGTCATTTTTCTTTCCTCTTTCTATGGATCTCCCACGAACAACAAGGGCTTCTTTTTTCAAAATGGATGCCTTTCTCTGCATCTCCTCTGATAGCAGCAAAGACACCACATCATCCATTTTAAAGGTGACCAATGTGCTTCCGAGAGCCATCACAAGATGGTCCCATGAATCCAGTAAAGAATACAAAAGTGTGTAGCAATGATCCTCCTCCTCTAACTTGACACCAACAGATGTCAACTATGCAACCAGCAAATTAAATGTATTTAAATGACCCGTTAAGGATCCACCTTCCTCCATTCACAGAGAATACAACTTCTTCCTCAGGAACAACTTGTTCACTAGAGATTTGGCCTGATACACGGCCCCAAGTCTCTCCCATAAACTATATGCGGTTTTCTCATCTAGAACATTCAGAAGGACTGCATCAGTTAAATAGAGTCTTATGAGACCCTTAGCTTTAGGATCTTTGATATCCCAATCTTCTTGAGTTATAATTGCTAGTCTTGTAGCACTTGTAGTCGCTTCCCATAGGTCACAATCTACCAACATGTCTTCCATCTTGAGTTTCCAAAACTCAAAATTAGTGCCATTAAATTTCTCCACCTCCATTCTTACATATGATGAACTCACCATCACAATCTGCAAATAAGATTCAGGATGCTCTGCACAAGACTCCCACTCAACTTGAGATTAGCTCAAAAAACCCTACCCAACAACTAGGATCAAAAGTTGATCAACCTCTAATACCACTTGTAAGGAAACTCAGGTGCAAAAATAACTTCCTACACTAATCTCATAAGGAAAGTATGGGGCAAATTCTTTTAAAATCTTCTACACTTATAGATTCAATATCATGTAAACACCAATATAGCAACCAACCATGCATACAGAAAATAGACAAAGAAAGAAACACATAACACAAAGATTTTCCGGTGGAGAAAAACCTTTTGGTAAAACAACCCCACCCCTCCAAAACTTGCACAATGTATTATCTTCAACATAGGATTACAATACACTTGCAATGCAAGTTCAACATCAACAATAGAAGACTCCAACAGCACCTCAGTACCTGGAAACTTTCATCTATCACACTATTGCATTACAACATGCAAGACTCATTTTATGAACATCTTAAGACCCAACAAAATGCCCACAAAGGAGTTGGGCATTTTTCATGGCTCAACCACCAAGAAACATGCACAATGCCACATGTACATCCAATACCAAGAAAAGGGCATCCATCCCTTGAATAGTCAATGACAGCTTGTCATAGAATTTGCGACAAATAGCGATCACAATAGAAGTGTAAGAGAATCAGTCATACCAACCTATTTTTGGAATATTCTCTTACACACACCAACCACTTATTCTTGGGCATCCAAATAGGCCTCATGTCATAAGATACTCTTACACCTATGACAACTTATTCCTTAAATAGCTCTTATGCGTCATAGGAATCCGTCATAACCATTTCAGCCATGATCTCCTTCACACACTTCAAGATGCCGACACATGTAAGTGATAAACATGCCAACTAGACATGTACACTCACATTTACATATTATTTGCAAAAATACATTTTACAAAACAAATAATAATAAGAATAGGAATTATACAAGGTTGAGACACCTTATTCCTAACAACACTCACTTGACAAAGGAAGATATTGAATATTGCCAACATCAAGCCCCCAAAGGAAATTTATAATGTAATGTGAGTACAAAAAAAAAAAAACATGTGAAAGATCCTAAAACTCTATAGAGTGACACTTTATCTCAGTGCATTTACATAAATGCTACAAAAGATATCCACATAGACCAAAAAAGGCATAATCTTGATATGAGAAATAATACAAATCATGAAAAACCATCTAAAGAAACAAAATTGATCCAAAGACTTGAAAGAATAAACATTTCCACCATAATACATAAAAACAAAAAAATGAATGGGATGTGCCTAGAGTAGAATCTGGACAATAGAATGTCTCAGGATTTGCCATCTAGATTGCAAAATAGAACCTGTGAATTTGATTGAATATATTAGAAACCAAACAACATCAAAAGTCCAAATAAATTGCATCACCATGATGGCCTCAAAATCACCTTTCCAAGAATATTTCATTTGCAAAAAATGGAGTTTGGATGAGCAAGTTATGACCAAAAAATCACATGTAGGTCAAAAAAGAGCTAGAAGCGAAAACTAAAAAATATTGCCTCATAATTCATGTCAAAATGCATTGGAAAGTCTACCCACCAGTACAAAAATTTTCTTACGAAAAGTGTTAGATAAAAAGATTGCATTAATTTGCATACAAAATCATGATTTTGTGCAAAAAAAATCATTTGGCAAACCAAAAAATCTCAGTTTGTGTGCCAAAAAGTCTCAACTTGAGAGCCAAAGGTTTGATTTGCATGCCAAAATCTATTTTTTAATTCCACAAAACCACAGTTTTTGTGCCAATAAAATCTTTATTCCAACAAAAAAAATTTATAAAATCATTGCTTGAGGAAACATGTCAAATATGGGAGCAATATTTTATTCTGTCAAATTCCAACTTTGTCTAAATTGGACAAATTTTATGTCAAAATAATTGTTTTGGGGCACTTTGATATTAATAGTGAGGTCCTTTTGGGCTCAAAGTGTACCAAAAAAAGGGAGCCCCCAAATCCTATACAAAAATTCTCTAAAAAATTAAACTCTCTCAAAGAAAACTAAAAATCACAAATCTAAAAGCCAAACCAACCCTCTCATAAATAGAATAGTGGCATGAAGATTTAGAGCTCCGGTGCCATGTTGAAGTTTATGAAAGATCAACCCCACATCTCCCAAGAATCACCTACATGAAAACATCTATCATAGAAACAAAGAAGCAAATGTTATTGAGCCTCAAATTCTAAGATTGATAAATGAAACATTCTTGATGAGAAAAAAAGAGATTGGTATTATAAAAAGTAATTCAATGAATTATAAAGAGATCAATCCTTATAAAAAGAGTTTAAAACCCTAACAGGTAAAACCAAGGTCGTATGATAATAATTAATAAAATTATATGCTCAAAGATTAGCTTAAGTAAACTAAAGATAATAAGTGACTTAATAATTAAATCAAAATCATTTAATTACTATTGAATTATCTTATTAGTCTAACACCCTCTTTAAGATAAACTTAGGGAGTAGCTAAAACCCTAGAAACTATTGTTGAAAGTAAATTTGGGTCCTAACAAACAAAGCCAAATTACATATTCAAGCACAACCAAATATTTGAAAAGAGGAGAAATAGAGAAAATGACATGGATAAAACCCTACTCTAAAAATAGATGGAAGGAATGATGAATGAACTAGTGAAGGAATGAAGAATCCTCCAAACTATGGAATGCCTTAGTAGATACAAATAAATGATGATCATGAATAACACCCCTAAAACTTGAAGCTACAAATACTACCAAACTATTGATCTGAGGAACCTCCACTGTATAGAACATGACCAAGTAGAGAAGACTAAGTCTTAATAGATGATAAATCAAAGAGTTATCTTCATGGTCTCCAAAAAGAGGAATGAAAGAATGTGGTAAATGATCCATATCATAGAAATTCATAGGTATCTAGCCATTGTAATCACCTAGTACATATGATCAAATATTGAATACATAGCTTAGTTCATTGGTCCAAGAAAGAAATAGAACCAACATAACCCCTTATAATATTGAGAGTTAAGAAATCAACACTTATACTAAATGCAATATATCCCACAGAGAATGAGGAACATGGAGAGTGAAAAAGAAGTACAAAAACCTATAATGACATGTGTCATCAACACATCAAGAGTCTAATGTTTTCGAAGGAACACTCACTTGACAAAGGAAGCTAGTGAATATTGCCAATATAAAACCCCCCTAAGGCACTTTATAATGTAGTGTGAGTACAACAAAACACAAAGATGGGCAAGATCCTAGAATGTAATAAAGTAGCACTTTATTTTAGTGCATTTGCATAAATTCTACAAAAAATTCTACATAGACTAGAAGTGACATAGGGTTGATACAAGAGATAGTACAACTCATGAAAATTCATCTGAAGAAATAAAACTGATTCTTAGACTTGAAACAACCAAGATATCCACCATAATGCAAAAAACTAAACAAATGAATGGGATGTGCCTGAAATAGAATCTAGATAATAGAATGTCTCAAGATATGTCTCCTATAGTGCAAAATATAACATCTCACTTAAAATACATAAAGTGACAACCAAATAACATCAAAAATACAAATAAGCATCTTGTCAATGATATCTTGTTTGCAAAAAATGGAGTTTGGATGAGAAAGTTATGGTAAAAAAACCACATGTTGGTAAAAAAATAGTAGAAAGGGAAAAGTTAAAATACCATCTCAGCATTTGTGCCAAAATATATGATAAAGTTTTCTTTCTAGGATAGAAATTGCATTGAGGAATGTGTTAGTTTTATAGCAAAATTTCCTCGATTTGCAAGAAAAATTGTGATTTTTGTACAAAAATTCCTAATTTGTGTGCTAAAAAATCTCTTTTAGGAGCAATAATTTTTTGTAAGAGATTTCCAATATGTCCAAATTGGAGAAAATTTATATGAAAATAGTGGTTTTCGGGTGCTTTGAGCTTAATGATGAGGCCCATTTAGGCTGAAAGTGCACCAAAAAAAGTGAACACCCAAATCCAATAAAAAGATATATCAAAAATGAAACTCTCTTAAAGAAAAAAAATAGATCTAAAGGCCAAGTCAACCCTCTTATAAATAGACTAGGGGCATGCAAATATTATTCTCTGATACCATGTTGAAGGTGATTAAAGATCAAACCCATAACTCCTAAGAATCACCTGTATTCAAAGAATTGTCATAGAAAGAGAGAAGAAAAACTTATGGAGGCTAGAATTCCTAGATCAATAGATGAGACATTCATGGTGAGAAAAGTGAGACTCCTATTGTCAAAAATGAATCAATGAATTACAAAGAGATAATTCCTTATAAAGGGAGATCAAAACCCTAATAGGTAAAACCTAAGTTGCATGATAATAATTAATAAAATAATTAATTAGTATATGTTGAAATTTTAGCTTAATTTAACTAGAGATAATAAGTGACTTAATAATTAAATCAAAATAATTTAATTAATAGTTCAATATATTATTGCTCTCACCACCCCCTCCCCCCACACCCCTGAAGATGAACTTAGGGAGTAGCTAAAACTCTAGAAACTATTATTGAAAGTAAATTTGGGTCACACCAAACAATGCCTGATGAGGTACCCAAGCACAATGAAATCTCCTAAATGAGGAGAAATAGATAAAACCACATGAGAAAAACCCTACTCCACCAAGTGATTGAAAGAATGTTGAAAGAACTAGTGAGACACTAAAGAATCCTTCAAACTATGGAATTTCTCATAAGATAGGAACCAAAGATGATCATGAAGAACATCACTGAAGGATGAAGTTGCAAACACTACCAAACTGTTGATCTGAAATACATCCACTATATAGAACATGAAAAAATAGAGAAGAGTAAGTCTGAAGAGCTGAACAATCAAAGATGGAAGGTATCTTCATGGCCTTGAAAAAAATGAATGAAATAATTTCTATATGATGAAGATCCATCTCACCAAAATGCATAGGTACCCAACCACTACAATGACCTAGTACATATGATCAAATATTAAATACATAGCTCACTCTATTGAACTATGAAAGTAATAGAACCAACATAACCCTGCTATTATGCTAAGATGTATTACGTGAATACTAAAACTAAATACAATATCTCCTAAAGAAAGAAGAACCAACAACATTGAGAGTGAAAAAGAAGTACAAACACTTATAATGACATGTGTCATCGACACATCAAGAGTCTTATGTCATGGAACAAACACTCACTTAAAAAAGGAGGATGGCAAATATGGCCAATCTAAAACACCCCAAGGCACTTTATAATGTAGTGTGAGTAGAAAAAAAGACAAGGATACATACAAGATCATGAAATGTAATAGAGTGGCAATTTATCTTAGTGTGTTTGCATACATTTTACAAAAGATGTCTACATAGACCATAAGTGACATAAGGATGATATAATAGATAGTACAACTGATGAAAAATCATCTGAAGAAACAAAATTGATCCCCAAACTTGAAACAACCAAGATATCCATCATAATGCAAAAAGCCAAAAAAAATGAATGGGATGTGCCTCGAGTAGAATTTGGAAAATAGAATGTCTCAAAATATGTCTCCTATAGTGAAAAATAGAACTTTTAAGTTTGACCACATAATGTGACAAAGAATATGCATCAAAATTCCAAATAAATTGTACCATCATGACGGACTCAGAATCAACTCTCTAATTATATCTCATTTGCAAAAAATGGAGTCTAAATGAGCAAGTCATGGCCAAAAAACCACATGTATGTTAAAAAAAGAGATGGAATGGGAAAGTAAAAAATCTACCTTAGGATTAATGCAAAAATGCACCAGAAAGTGTGTCCACTAGTACATGAATTTCTTTAAGGAACATGCTAGTTTAATAGAAAATTACCTCGATTGGTGTGTAAAAGTTTGATTTATATAAAACAATTCTTGATTTATCTACCAAAAATTTGTGTTCGGCTTTCCCAATCTCATTTTGAAAACCCAAAAATCATAAAATCACTACCTCGAGAAATTTACCCAATTTGGAAGCAATATTTTTTTGCATCATGTTCTAACTATGTGCAAACTGCGTACATTTTAAATAAAAATATTGGTTTTAGGGTGAGCTAAATAGTGTGGTCCATTTGGGCTTAAAGTGCACCAAAAAAAGTGAACCCCCAAATTCAATAAAAAAAATCCTCAAAAATCAAAACCTCTGAAAGAAAAAGAAAAAAAAGAAAAGAAAACTAGATTTGAAATTCTATCCAACTTTCTCATAAATAGAATATAGGCATGATGATTTTGAGCTATGATACCATGTTGAAGTTGATGAAAAATCAACCCCACAACTCCTAAGAATCACCTACATACAAACCATTGTCACAGAAAGGAAGAAGCAAAATTTATGGAGGCTAGAATTCTTAGATCTATAGATGAGATATTCTTGATGAGAAAAAAAGAGATTGCTATTTTCAAAAGTGAATCAATGAATTACAATGGGATCAATCCTTATGAAAGAAGATGAAAACCCTAATAGGTAAAACCTAGGTTGCATGACAAGAATTAATAAAATAATTAATTATTATTGTTAATCTCATTTTGGTTTTGATAAGGCAATGACAAAACACTTAGTAATTATTTATCAAAGAACAATGCAAGTTAAATGCATAGTGCATGTCAAGTTAACAGAGTAAGTCAACTAACTAGTGTAAGCCAAGTAAATAGAGCATTCTAAGCTTAAGTCTCTAGACAATACATGTTGAGTAATATGAAAAGTAGTGTGGACCACTAGTATGTATTGAGTAATTAGTGCATGTCAAGTCACTTAGGTGCTGAGTAGTTAGAGTGTTCCAAGTGATGACCAAATAGAGTCTATCAAGCTATTTAGAAGTCAAGTATCAGTAAAAAGAGCACAATGAAGGTCGAGAATCAAATCCTATTGATACTGAGTGAATATTTTTTGTCATAGATATTCATAATGGAACAAGCTTCTAGAAAAAACTTCTATGTAAACCATTTTTCACCGATATGAGCATGAATTTTTTATTATATTGAATAAGGAGGGAACCATATAATGCATCCCTATGCTATGCATTCAACAAATCAGATTAAGCGAAACATTAGGCAAAAAAATAGATCAACCATAGCCATTGATCCTAACCTATTTTTATCTCCATGATTTAAAAAAGAAGGAACCCTAAGGGAGACCTAATGTTACAAACAAGGATATTAAGGAGAGTATTTGTGCAAAGGAAGCATGGAGAGGATGGCTAAGATAGAGTTTTGCAATGAAGAATCAGTTTGAGAGGAACAATCAAGCAATGTAAGGTTAGAAAAGATGTTGGAATTCTTCTAGAATAACTAAGAAGGGGGTGAATTAGTTATTCAAGTTCTGGATGTACAAAATAAAACTTGTTCACAACTTAGTGTACCCATAGAAAATTCATACTCATGCATGCATTCATTGTGTATCTACTAAAACTTATATATTACCGTCAAGTCAACTTGTAGAAATGTAAAGCATGAAACACAACACATTCATTAACACATTTGACACAATGATTTAAAGTGAAAATTTAATTTCAAAAAAACCAAAAATAACATGCTACTCCTTTTCACTCTTTTGAAGTGATGCCTTGTGAAAGGCCAACCCTATTAAAGGTTACAATACACACTGTTAAATGTGACCTGGTTAAGGGATTTCAATCACCCTATTAAAAGTGATCCTTGTTAGAGGACTTTAGGCCATTCACTTGGAGTGCCATGTTGTTAAAGGATTTTCCAATGACTATTAGGTCAACCTTAATCCAAAGGATTTAGCCTAGACTGATACAATTGTTAAAGAGTAACAATAGAGCTTTGATTTGATACAACTTACAACTTCACTTGCAGAATATAGATCTCTATTTAGTCCTCAATTCTTCTTGGCTTTCATACTTTGCAGCTCTAATAGCTTATTCACCCTTCAAGAATTCATCTCATTAAGCCTTCTTTCTTGGTACGTCATTGCAAACTCTTCTCTTGGGTCACTTGATGAAGCAAAATCCCTTAATTCCTTCTCCTCCTTAGGTTTTTTTCACATGACACCAACCTCTCTAACCTATTTTGCTTCATGACTAGACAATCCTATATAAAGGAAATTGGAATATTTTCTTTCTCATTATCCATCTTCTAAATTAGGGTTTTGGATGGATTAAGTAGGATAGAATGTATCTACCCCATATCTTGTCTATTCTAGAAACTTCTCCTAGAATCAATTTGAATTCACCTTAAAATAGTTTACATAAAATTCTATGCCACTAGCTCATCAATCTTATCTTCCTCCTAGTCCACCAGTTCCAAGAAAACAAACTTGTTAGCTTATATTTGGTGAATCTTTGATCTTTACCATGATGTAGCAGCTTGACATTATCAATTTTATGATGCTCAGCACATACTACATTACTCGGCATCAACTAGATTTTACTAGTGCTCAACATCTACTGAAATTTACTTGGCATCAACTGCCTTGCTTAGCATCCACTAGAATTTTCATTCACTTAGCTCCAACTAAAGTTCTACTCAGCTTCCACTAACTTTTCTCAGCATCTACTATCCACTCGATCAAGCTTGGCAGAAAACTTTATTTAACTTATTCTTCTAAACTTTCTAAGTGTAGCTAGCTATTTTGTATCCTTATGTAGATCATCAATACATCATTTCATCACTATCTTAATTGATCCTTGTACCTTATTACATAATCATAACTCAACCTTTCCTCTAGGTGCTTTTGTTACATCTTGTTGATCAAATTCCCCTCATCAATCAACTAAGTGATAGTACTTAAATCTTATAAGCAATTGTCTTACAACAAATATTAGGTTTGACATTAGTGACAAAATAATGATTGAAACACATAGTCTACTCCATAAATCTCCTTCTTAACAATCTCTATTCAAATGATTTTGTCAATCAAATGTCAACAATCACTCTCTTTGGCATTAATGGCAAACCAAACCAATCAACCTATATCATCAAATGATGATCATCTTGTTCAACCAAACTAACTAGGTTAAGATGAAAAGGCAATACCCGAGAAAGAACTTGTAGTCCTCTTTCAACAACTTCAATCTTCTGATTAGGTTACAAAATCTCTTCCTTAAAACTCCCTCTGAGTTCCTTCTTGTATCTCCCACTTACTAAGTAAATTAGGATTTCTCCCTCTTCCTTTCTAGCTCTCTGATCAATGTCTCCCTCTCTGTTCTAACTTGATTCTTGATATTTTTCTCCCTCTTTGATTAGCATATTAGTTTAGGCCTTTCTTCAACTTTTCTCTTGATCTCTAGATGATGTACTTTCTCCACTTTTCTCTTGATCAATAAAACTCTTCTTATGATGATGACCAGTTTAATGTACTTTCTCCCTCTTTAACAACAATGCCAAAGACATATACCAAGCACTTGGCATCTTTGCTACATGCATATATAAGCTTTTGTAGTTTTCTTATTTTCTCCTTTTGTCACCTTGTTTATGACTAATTTGAATTTTTAGCTATGTGATTACTTTAGGCAATTCCTAAAGTGAGATCCACTACATCAATTTATATCATATAAACATTAGCTTGTTTGATGCAGGGCACTCCCTCTATTCCTTACATAGTCTTCGATAGGGGTATCACCCCTAGTTTACCTCTTAGATACACATGAGCATCCTTAGGTAATGGTTTTGTGAAGATATTAGCATTTTTCTTCTATGAGTTAACATATTCCATCTTCACCTCTTTTTCTTGGACTAACTCTCTTACATAGTGATACTTGATTGCAATGTGCTTTGTCTTTGTGTGCATCACTAAATTTTTTGATATATTGATAGAACTTGTATTATCACAATAAAGTGTTACTAGTTATGTGATATCTTCCTTCATTCCTTTAAGTAGCTACTTGATCCATACAATGTTTTTGCAATTTACAGCAATATCATATTCTGCTTCAGTAGTATGTTGGGAAATACAAATTTGTTTCTTGCTTGTCCATGTAACTAGTCTCTTTCCTAAGAAAAATGCTCCTCCATTGTTTCTCTTCCTATCATCAATATTTCTAGCCTAGTCAGAAACAATGTAGGCTCTCAGTTCAAACTTTTCATTCTTCTTGTAGTATAAAGAAAACTCTTATGTTCCTTCGAGTATCTCATTATTCTCTTCATATCCATTAAGTGATTCTCTCTAGGATTAGCAAAGAATCTTTTAACTATCCTCATAGCTAATACAATATTAGGTCTACTATTTACTACATATTGCAATTTGTCGATGATAGATCTATATAGTGTCTAGTTCATATCAGTTGAATCATCATTCTTTGATAGCTTGTGTCTTGTCACCATACGTGTACTCAGTGGCTTGGAATCCTCTAGTCCAAATGTCTTCAATATATCTTTGAGATATTTTGACTGAGTAATATATATATTATACTTCATCTAATATAATTGTAATCCCACAAAGAATTTGATCTCTCTAAACATAGACATTTAAAATTCTTGCTTCATCTATTTCCAAAGTCCTTACACAAATCATCTTGTCCTCCAAATAAGATATCATCAACAAATATTTTAGATAGCAAAATACCTTTGACTTTTTTTGTCTTCATGTATAGATTTTTCTTATCATCAATTCTTTGAAATCTGATCTTCACAAGATAAGTATGAAGTCTCTCATACCATGCTCTTGTTGCTTGCTTCAATCCATATAGAGATTTGTGTAGTCTACATACCATGTTCTTATTGTTTTCATCAGAAAATCCTTCTAGCTATTCTATGTAGACTTCCTCTTCTAGTATGCCATTCAGAAATGTAGATTTAACATCCATTTGATTAATTTTGAAACTTTTGCATGCAACATAAGCAAGTAGAATTCTTACTTCTTCCATTCTTGCAACATGGGAAAATGTGTCAACATAGTCAATTCCTTTTTCTTATGCATATCCTTTGCAAGCTAATCTTTCTTTTTTTCTTATCATTTCACCATTCTCATCTAGCTTGTTTTTGAATACCCAGTTCATGCCAATCACATTCTTGTCTTTTGGGCTAGGAACTAGACTCTATATTTTGTTCTTCTCTATCTATTGAATCTCTTCTTCTATTGCCTTGTACTAGACATCATCGTCTAATGTATCTTTCACTATTTTGGGCTCCTCCATACTTAACAAACATGATTCACTTCTTAATTTATTTCTTGTCATTGGCCTTGTATCTTTGTTTACAATGATTTGATCAACAAGATGATGCCTTTTGACATATTTAGATAATCTTGGCTCAACTCTTGTTTCTACATTTTTTATTTCAACATTAGTATCATTTCATACATCTCTGTTAGGTATCTCAACATCTCTTTTTTGTTTTCGAAAACCCACTTGGTGCCAATCACATTCTTGTCTTTGTCATGCCCAAACTACGAGGGCAAAAACACACAATTTTTTTTTAAAAATAATAATTAAATTGCTCTAAGTTTAAACTGATCTCTTGCAAGGGAAGTGAAGGTTCACTACGATACTTCCTAAGTTAAAAATTATAGTGGATGGATACATCGTCTTGAAACTCTTGTTATTAGATTGATATCGACGTCTATACTGATTCATATCAATCTTAAAATAATAGATTTAAATTTCCTCTATAACAATATATGAAAATTTATTTAAATAACACTTTTAAATGAGTTTGTTTTAAATCAATTTGAGTATATCAAATAAAAAATTTATTAAAGGAAAAATTACATCTACCCATACCCCTAAAAAAAACTATTAAGTTAAGATCAATTACCAATCTATTTAAGAAAGACTAAAATAGTATTCAAAGACTAATTAAATTAACATTAATATTAAAACAATTAAATTTTACTATAATAACGTATAACTAACTAAAAACAATTTTAATTAAATTATAAACTAGCACTATTAACAATGATAAAATAAAATAAACTAACACCTAACTAAAATTAATAACAAATAGATTAATCTAAACTAAGCTAAACTAACATAATAAACACTAAATTAAATTTTCTTATTTAATAATTACAAACCTAATTTTAAAATACTAACAATGAAATAAAAATGAAACTAATTAAAAACTAACAACAAAATATAACAATGAAATAAAAACTAACTAAATTATTTAACATACTAACTAACCTACTAACTACCTATACTAACTCAATACCCTAAACCTAACCACTAAACATCATCATAACCCCCCCCTGCCATGCATCCCATCGGCCTCCTCTCAGCCCTGTGCTTCCCCAAGCGCTTGATAAGCGCGCTGGCCTTAGTACTAACCTTGCGTCAGTACCTTTATCACAAGGTGGCCGCCTAACTACATAATACTTGATTTTCTTTTTTCATTTGAAATTTCAAAGCACTTCTACCCAAAACCAAAGTCAGTGAATTATATGGAGGGATAGGGGGATGATGTCATCTACTATGATGACAAAAGACTTTGCAACATAAAAACTTATAAAAAAAACATTTCAAATCTGACATCTACCAAGGGAGGAAAAGCATTTATGTTATAAAGTTTTATAGATAGCAAAGATGGATATTTATAAAAGTTATTGCATAAAGTTTAGTTGATAGGAATTAGATATTTTTTTGAATTGATTTATTAAAAATGTATTTAATTCTATTTTGTTTAATTCCAACTTTTAAATAAAAATAATCATTTTAAGGAATATTCCCTATTGCTCAAACCCATTTAATTTCTACTCCCATACAAAAGCCAGAGAGTTTTACTCTCTTGCAACACACATTACTTTTTTTTCTGAAAATTTTTTTAAGTATAGAAATTACAAGGCAAGCAAAATATATATATATATATATATATATATATTTAAGGTGTATTTTTTTCTTTGGAATAGATTTAAAACATTTATACCAAAATCATTTGATCTCCTATAAATCTTAAATTGGAATAATTCGACCTTTGTCAATAATTTCTTTTAAATGAAAATCCATAGAGCCTAATTGCGACCTTAACATACCAAGAATATAAATTATCCATTTTATTCAATAATGCAATACTTGTTGATTCAAATAATCATGCAACCTGAATCTACATCCATGATCATAATTTTCATTTTCAACATAAAAGAAAACTTTAAATTTTACCAAATTGAACATCATCAATTCCATCCTATTTTTTTGAGATTCATCCATCTACATTTAAATCATGATTAAGTCACATGATGTCCAATTATACTCAAAACACCAATTTTATTGGCCAACCTGATTCAAAGGCTCAGCCGAGAAAGAACCAGGAAGAAAACTTGGCTTCGTTGCCATTTAGAACAAAGTTTGAAATACAATTTACAATAGGATATCAATCCCAAATTTCAACAATTTAATTGAATTTTCTTCATGACCCTCATCAAGGGATTTATAATGTTTTCTGCAACACATCTCTAGAACCATGAAGGGAACAAAATCTGATCAGGTGACCAAAAACATGACCAAGAACAATTCAAACATGCATATACATACAAGGTTTTCACAATAAGATCCACAATGAATCAACACTAGGGAAAGGTGGATTCTTCCAACAGGAGAAGTCAAGCACAACACCAAATCAGATGCCAAATCGGGGCTATTAACCAAGAACTTCCATTTAACCATGCCATACTCATATGAGGTTTGTGCTAACGGGTAGGGGCCCATAACACCCTACCTCTCTCCCTCTTCTCATCCTGAGAAGAGACTCTACACTGGTTGGAGTCCAACTAAACAAACCTTTCCTGAAATTGGTCACTTCTGCCCTCTCCAAGGGTGAGTAATACCAAAACACCCATGCAAGAAAAATCTTAAAATTGCAAACATAAACATGAAAGGAAATCATCCAAAATAACATGGTTTTCAAATCTTCCCAACATACCCACAAACATACAAACATAGAAACAACAACAAGGTAGCATAAGCATGAAACAAACATGAAAACTGAATAAGGGGGACGAGAATTTCTTACCTTCACAAAGAGGTAATGGCAATGAACAAGTTTGAGTAGAGTTTCCACTTCCTTCCTTCAATCTTCAAAAACTCCTCTCTAAATGTAGAGATTGGGTAACAACCTCCACAAGTCCAAGAAGGGTCTCTAAATAATCCCCAAACTCAACCACCAAAAAGGAGCAATAACTACTTCCACCCACTAGCAATTCTAGAAACTCCTAACTCAACCCACAATATGGTTAAACACTAAGTGGAGGTGAGGTGAGGTGACTCAAGATAACCACTTGCAATTTTCGCACAAAGGGAAAATGAGACTTTTTAAGTGGCCTCAAAAGTCAATAAAAGGGGCTTAGGGGTTGGAAAAGACCCCTAACCCATACCCATACCCTTTGGGTATAATAATTTCATTTTTTAAGCCTTAAGAAAAAGGTTTAAAGCCAAAAAAAAATGTAGGAATAAAATAGGACCATCTAACTACTCTAACATTCAGATTAAGCACTAATCCAGATTAAGAGAAGACTAACCTTGATTAAGAACCAATAGCAACTGACACCAACTAAACCTACTTGGGTCCAAAGGTTAAACAACTAACCCTAAACAGCACACAGAAGAACATAACTAATTTACAAGTGTCAAGCGACACTAACAGAACATAATTATGAACACTAACATTCACTGAACATAGAAAGATTCATACATACATCTCACAATACAATACATGAATCATGAACAACAAGGTTTCCAAAATTAGCACACAGAGATCAGTTCTGTTCCTTTGTAGGGTTCCTCGGCTAAAATATCTGCACACTCATTGCACACATCAGTAGTCCCGTAAAATCACATGTACATATATGTATACATATTAGAAATCCACATAAATTGAAACATACATCAATAAGGGTTTCTTCATCCTTCTTAATTCTTAACCATTTAAAATATCTTAAATCAAAGTCCCAATCCTACATTACTAATTTCATTAACATACATATACATGAAACATTAAATGACAATCACCAAATATATCTGAAAGTAACATCACACAACATGAAATAATAAAGTATGTTCTAAGCATCAGATAATGTCTCGACATCTTGAGTCGTGAATATCAAAATAATAGTAATGTATCACTATGCTATGATGGGTTGGGGCGAGGCCTCACAGTCTTCTAGTCTAGGAACTAGACTCTATATTTTGTTCTTCTCTGTCTATTGAATCTCTTCTTCCATTGCCTTGTACCAATCATATCTTCTCATACATCTTTCACTATTTTGGGATCCTCCATACTTAACAAACATGATTCACTCCTCAATATATTTATCTTCATTGACCTTGCATCTTTTTTTGCAATAATTTGATCAGTGGGATGGTGTCTTTTGACATATTTAAACAATCTTGGCTCAGTTCTTGTTTCTACATTTTGTCTTTCAACATTAGTATCATTCCATACATCTCTATTAGGTATCTCAACATCTCTTTCATGTGTACTAATCTTACAATTAGAATGTGCATTTTCTTCATTTTGTAACTCAACATCTAAATGCAACTCGATTCTTGAATGCAACTAGATATTCATAGGCTGTGACTGAATAGATGTTGAGATTTGTTGTTGGTTTGTAACTTGATTCTCTACATTTTCTTTAGCAGGCATTCCTTCATAGAAGTATTCAATTTATTTGTATTCTCCTTATTCTTTCATAGGTTTAGCCTCATGTACTTATGTAAATTCATCAAAATTTACATTTAAACTTTCCATAATTTTGTTAGTGTTAGTATTTAAGCATTTGAGTATCCAAGAAATATACCTTCTTCACTTTTTGCATCAAACTTTCCATTCCTAACATCTTTGATAATATAACACTTACTTCCAAATACCTTAAAGTATTTTAAATTAGGTGGATATCCATACCATTGTTCAAAAGGTGTTGAATAAGTATCTTTTTTGACTTGGACATAGTTCAAGCTATGTAGAGCAGTACGTACAGCTTATCTACAGTAGTTTAGAGCAACATTCTTCTCCAGCATAAGTGTTATGGCATAGTTTGTTATAGACCTATTTCTTCATTTAGCAATTCCATTTTGTGGAGGGGTCCTAGGTGCAAATGTATGTCTTTTGATTCCTTTGTCATTATAGAACATCCCATACTCATTTGAAGTAAATTCTCCACCTCTCTCTAATCTCAAGCATTTTAGACTCTTACCTATTTTTTTCAACTCTTGCCAAGTACCACTTAAACATTTGAAGAGTATAAGATTTTTGTTTTTGAAACATAACTGTCATCATCCTAGAGTAATCATCAAAAAATATCATTATGTACTTATCTCCTCTATAGCGTTGCACTTCAATTGGTCCACACAAGTTAGTATGAACAATCTCAAGTATTTCTTTAGAGGTATAAGCTTTACTCTTAAAGTTTGACTTTGAAATTTTACCTAGCTGACATTGTTTGCACACTATATTATCAAGTTTCTTCAACTTAGGCAATCCTCTAACCATTTTCATGTTACTGATAGTAACCAAATCATCAAAATTAACATGACATAATCTCTCGTACCAAAGCCATACATCATCAAGTTTTGCAATAAGATAAGTGGCATCCTCTATATCCAGATAGAACAAATTACTTCTAGTTTGATCACTTTATCCAATTATCTTCCCATTTGTATCATATATCTTGGCAGTTTTGTTTTCAAATTCAACCTTGCATCCAAGATTATTCAATTTTGATACACTTAACAAGTTATAATTTAATCCTTCAACATAGTAAGCATTGTCACATGAAATCTTGTTAGTGAGTTTGATAAACCCTTTTTCTTTTATCAAAAGTGGTGCATCATTACCAAAGCTTACACTATTTCCATCATAATAGGTTAAGGTAATGAACTTACTTTTGTCTCCAGTCATGTGATGTGAGCATCCACTATCAATGATCCATCTATCATTCTTGTTCACACAACTCACAAGTGCAATTTCCTCATCTTCATCAGACTCATCCTTCATTGAAACATATACCACTTCATCGTCATGTTGATCAAAATCATTTTCATTGGCAATGTACCATGACTTCTTGCCTTTGTCTTTGTAATCTCTATTGCCATCTTCTTTTCTATTTCTATGCTTGTTTCCTTCTTTGCAATTCTTCTTCTATGCACATTTTGCAACAATATGACCAACTTCATTGCAATTGAAACAAATGATGGGTAACTTATCTTTTAATTTTCCTTACCTCTTTGAAATCTTCTTTCTAGTAGTGCTTCCAATTATTCAATATCTTCCTCATATGTATTATTTTCACTAGATGCATATTTTATCTTTCTTTTCTTATTCTTTTGCTTTACCTCCTTACAATCCTTCAATAACAATTTAGCTTTGAAAGTTGATTCAATATTCTCTAGTTTGTAATGTTCAAAATTAGATAGCTCAAAAGTAGTGAGTCTACCTACTAGAACTTCAAGCATTAGATTATTTCCTAGTATACATCTCTGCTATTGGATTGCAAAAACTCTAATAAATAAATAGGTAGTAATGTCCTCAAGACTTTACTTAGTGTAGTATCATCATCTATTTGACTAGTAGTACCTTTTATTGCACTAACAACTTCTTTTATCCTAGAAAAGTATTGAGCAATATTCTCACCTTCTTCCATTCTCATGTCATCAAACTTTCCTCTGAGGCTCTCAGACTTGGCTCTTTGAACATTTTTGTCTCCTTTATAGATGGTGATCAGGTCATCCCATATCTTCTTTGTAGTGTGACATCCTTTGATATCATCAAATTTGGTATAGCTTAGGGTAGAGGCAATCTCCATTTCCTAATTGTGTTCTTTCCTTTTCTTCATATCTTTAGCAGTTAGGACTCTTGTTGGATCAACACATTCCAGTATAATGGTAGATTGTGCTTGATCTCCAAGTCCTCCAAGGTGTAGCTGCATCAAAATTTTCCATCGAGAAAAGTTATCTATGTTAAGCTTGGGTACTTCTCTTTTAGACATCTTGATCTTTGTGCTTCTAGTACCTTAAAACTAGTCCTCATAAGTAGATGGTTTTGATATCAACTATTGGCATTCTTTTAGAATAACTAAGAGGAGGGTGAACCTGTTATTCAAGGTCTAAATGTACAAAATAAAACTTTTTCACAATTTAGTGTACCCACAAAACATTCATACCCATACATGCATTCATTGTGTATCTACACAAACTTATATATTACTTTCAAGTCAACTTGCAAAAATGTAAAGCATGAAACACAACACATTCATCAACACATTTGACACAATGATTTTATGTGGAAGCCCACTTTGGGAAAAACCATTAGTAACATGCTACTCTTTTTCACTCTTATGAACTTATGCCCTATGAAAGGCCAACCCTATTAAAGGTTACAATACACACTATTAAATGTGACCCGGTTAAGGGATTTCAATCATCCTATTAAAAACCCTATTAAAGGATTTTCCAATGATTGTTAGGTCAACCTTAATCTAAAGGATTTACCCTATACTGATACAATTGTTAGAGATTTACCCTAACCATTCATCTCCTCAATCCTTCTTGCATTGTATGCCATTGTAGACTCTTCTCTTGGGTCACTTGATGAAGTAAAAACCCTTAATTCCTTCTCCTCTTTAGGTTTTTTTGCACATGACACCAACTTCTCTAATATATTTTGCTTCATGACCAAACATTCCTATATAAAGAAAATTAGAATATTTTTCTACTCATTATCTATCATCTAAATAGGGTTTTGGATGGATTAGGTAGGAGTATCTACCCCATATATTTTCTATTCTAAAAATGGTTTACATCAAATAATGTGCCACAAACTCATCAATCTTATCTTCCTCCTAGTTCAAAAGTTTCAAGAATCTTGTCAGCTTATATTTGGAAAATCTTTGATCTTTACCACAATGAAAAAAGTCAACATTATCAATTTTATGATGCTTGGCACATACTATATTACTCGACATCAACTAAAATTTACTAAGCATCAACTGTCTTGCTTGGCATCCACTAGAATTTTCTTTTACTTGGCTCCAACTAACTTTCTTCTTGGCTTACACTAATTTTTCTTGGCACCTACTATCCACTCCATCAAGCTTGGCAAACAAACTTTATTTAACTTATTCTTTTAAACTTTCTAAGTGTAGTCAACTATTTTGTAACCTTAAGTAGATTATCAATACATCATGTTGTCACTGTCTTAATTGATTCTTGTACTTCATTACATATTCATAACTCAGTCCTTCCTCTAGGTGCTTTTGTTACATTTTGTTGATCAAATCCTCCTCATCAATCAACTAAGTGATAGTACCTAAATCTTTTAAGAAATTGTCTTACCAAAAAATAAAGGGTTTGACATCAATGACAAAAAAATGATTGAAACACATAATCTACTTCAAAAATCTCCTTCTTAACAATATTATTTCAAATGATCTTTTTAATAATATATCAATAGAAAATAGATCTAAGCAGGAGGATCAAGAAATAACCACTAAAGAGGAGATCTGATATCAAGCAATAAGGTGCTAGCTAAAGGATCAGGTGTTGGATAATTCTAATAGATGATATAGAGTAAATCTCTTAACAATATTATCTTAACAAGATTTTGTAAATCTTTTAACTAATTTCTTACTTTATTGTGAGTTTAAATCCTCTAGCAAGGTGAGACCTAGGAGTCTTTTGTAAGTATTTAACATGGAATATCTCTCAGAGGGTAGATCTTAGTTTATATGATCAAAATATTGTAGCCATAATAGGCCACACTATACAATTACAGTAGTGAAGATTTGTTAGTGTCATTGACACCCTAGTTTTACCTTCTCCTTGGAGGGTTTCTATTTAACCAAACCTCATGTGTTATGTGTTGATTTATTTCTTGTTTGAGATGTGATGAATGGTTACATTTTTTAGTTTACATGTTATGTTATGAGATGCATGAAGGTGATATGTTTAAAAGGAAAATAATTTAAGTGTTTAGTCACCACCCCGCCCCGCTCCCGCCCCTCCCCCCCACACTCCTCTTAGAACTTACTTTCTCATTTTTATTTCAAACAATTGGCATCAAAGATTTCTTCTCTAGAAAGGAAATTTTTACATCTTAGGAGATAAGATTCTAAAGATGGACACCTACAAATTGGGAAAGACTATTAACAACCAAAAAATTGAAACACAACTTGCCCTACATCAACTTGAGGAGGAAAGAGATGAATTGAAACATTCATTGAAAAGAAGAAAGGTATTGCCCATTCAAAAAAATGACACTCAATCTCGAGAAGAAGACACCACTAGATTATTTGAGGATAGGAACTCAAAAGAGTTTGATGCAACTATTGCAAATATGATAGAAAAGAACAAAGCCCTAAGTGAAGAAGTTAAGAATCTAAAGAGGGAACATGAAACTTAGTCAATATTGTTTTGTAATATAAATGAACTGAAAAATAAAGTTAAAGAAGATAGAGTCATGATTGAAGAAGATAAAGGAATACTAGCTAATAAACTTGAGGAGAAGTCATCAAATGTGCAAAAGTTATTCGGCATTTAGTTGGATCTAATGAATCAACCAATCATTACAAATCAAGAACTGAATATGAAAGACATTGAGATTAAATCTTTGGAAACATAGAATACCCTACTATAGAATTAATTGAATACCATGAAAGATAAGTTTAAAAAGCCTAGTCAAGCCATAAAGTATTTTGAAAAATTGATGGAAGCACCAAGGTCAAACAATGACACTACTAGTTTGGGCTATTCTACTACTAATAAAGGAGAATCATCTAGAAGTGGTGAAAAAAGTAACTACAAAGGTAAGAACATCAAGCCCACTTTTCATTACTAAGTAAAATTGAGTCACATAGAAAATGTCTATATGAGCAACATTTGAAATCAAAATTCTAAGCAAAAATTCAAGGGACATTGTAATAAATGCAAAAAAGGACATCAAGCACATGAATGTAGGACCAAGACCATCAACACTCAGAGATTTTAAGCATATTGTTACAACTATCAGAAGTATGGACACAAGGGATATGAATGTATATCTAAACCTAAGTGGACATCAAACAAGAGGACCAAGGTACATCATCATGGGAATACATATGATTGGGATTACAATACAAGGTACAATTTTCATTATTATGGTGACTATGTTCATGTTCCTGAAAATTGGATAAGGAAAAATTTAATAGGTAATTACAAAAAAGGTTGAATGATGTTGTATGCTTTAGTTTTCTCTAAAATTGGTTATGTGAGCAGAAATTGTCCAAATTAGTCATCTGCACTAAGCAATGAATTATATGAAGGTCAAGAAAAGGTTGATGTTGAGAAGGTGAAGACACAAATGAACAAGACAATGAGAAAGAAGGAAGGTTGCAACACTTCAAGCCAATATGAGGTAACTTCATCCAATGGATAAGGTGTTCACATTATCCCAACTAGGTAATAAAAATTATGCATGCAACTAACATGTGAAAAGATACATTTTGCGTCATTTTTAAGTATGTAAAGTATGAAAAAGATAATATTAGCATGAATCAAGATTCACATTTGAAGTGATTATAAGTATGAGACAATCTATTGTTATATTTTTTGTGTTTTATTGCCAAGCATTTGAGGTATTGCAGTGGTTTCCAAGTAGAAGAGAAATCTCAGTGATAGCTGAGATTGACCATATTAACCAAAAATACTAGAAACCTTTTATCGACCACATTTACAATTGTATAAGAATTGAGAAATTAATGCAATTTTTTTATGGCTATATAATTAATTTTTGATTCATTTACACTTACCAAAGTTTGTAGAGCATAAAGGAAAAAGGAGATTGAATCATTTACAAATAGGATTCTATGACAACTTGACAACATTTAATGAATTTGAAAGGTATTTAACTTGTTCCTATTATAATATATAGTCCACTAATATAAATAAGAGGTGGAGGGGTGGGGGGGGGGGGGCGGGGGGGTGCGGGGGGGGGGGGGGAGGAGGGGTGAATCAATTATCCAAATTTTATCACAATTATCAACCTTAAGAAAACTTAACTATATGAGTAATATAAACTGAAGCCACAATAAGATAGTCATACACAATCACACTAGATATATTAAGCATGGAAACCCTTGATCATAGGGAAAACCATAGTGGGGATGGTACCCACAAGATGATGTACTAATATAAGTGTTCCTTGTTAGATGATGGACCTTGTTAGGGGTCTAAAAATACATTCAATATATATGAGTCCCTAGTAGGAGACTTTGATTCCTTGTCAGGAGATTCCAACCCTATTAGGTGTTGTAGAAGACAACTGGACCAACTACCCAAATAGCTTGAAGGGAAAGACCAATGAACCCAATGTCCAAATGATCTCTACATTATCCCTTATAGAATAATAGAATTGTACTATATTGCTCCTTCCTCTTTCTCTATCCTATCAACCAAAGTTCTGCTCCTTCTGATCTTGTATCGAGATGACAAATCTCACATCCAATAATCCCTTGTATCACTTACACACATTCACTAAGCACTATTCTTCTTCTTGTACTTTTCACTTCAATAATTTTTCCACACACTTCTTCCTATTACAAACAAGGAAAACAACTTTCCTTTATACCATATCGTCGTAATAATTCCTTGAGTCATCCTTGAGGCTTTTCCAATAATTATAATAGAATAATTAATTAATTACAATTAAAATAACATTGTTAGCTCATAATATATACAAAACTTTATAGTTTCAATACTATGGCTTGCACACTTGCTGATATCATCATCTCACTATTATCTATCACTTCCTAATTGTGCAACTTCTCACTACATCTTAGATGTAATCTAGCAAACAAACATTAGGAACTACTTGCCCAATACTTTGTCACTAAAATGCTCTCTATAAATTAGGTACATATTCCTTACATATTTAACTTAGACTGTATGCTCTAGAGCACCTCATTCAGACACTATGTTGAACATGTCCATAACTACACATCACTAGATAATCAAACCATTTCTTATATCATTAAGATCTTTGTTTGTTACTTAGGCAATCTTTATAAAAAACCATGCTATGTTGACATCAATGATAAATATAGTCATGAATACAACATGTCAATACTCTCCAATTCTTAGGATATTCCCCCAATGTATCATCAACATTCATGCTAACAATACTCCCCTTTGGCATTGATAACAACATAGATGAAAAACCATATAAGTTCCAAGAATACCAAACAGTGTTTTGTTATTGTTGTTGACCAACATTAGTTTTCCATGCACACTTAAAATAATCTCAAGAAAATAGGTGCACAATAGGTGCATACTCATGCTTCTTAGACATCAATTGTTTACTTCACACTAAACAATTCACAATACATCAGATTCATATTGCTTCTTCCTTTCATGAATCCTTCTAAATCTCTCTAAATAGACACTCTCCCCCATACTTAGGAGATGTTTCTTTTCATGCATACACTCCCCCATGCCTTAGGAGATGTTTTTCCATGCATACTGTCCCCTATTAACATCAATGTTAAGGACCTCAATCTCAATGTTACTACATATAGATTGATAAATACAAAATTCTAATATGATGCACCAAGTCTTCAAAAAACTCAAGTTTCCAAAGTTCAATACCAAACACCAAGAGTCCTTACTGACTCAGATCATCAAAGATACTCCCCCATACATGAAGCATTAGCATTTATTCTAGGCTAACTATACTCATTTGTACCACTACACTGATGCACTCTTTGCATCATTTACTTAGAAGTAGGAAGGGGCCTAACCCCAAGCATACCTCTCAAGTAATCAAATGTATCTCTAGGGAAAGGCTTTGTAAATATATCTTCAATCTATTCTTTAGTACTCACATTTTCCAATATGATCTCCTTTTGTATTGCTTTATCTCTTAGCACATGATACTTAATAGAGATATGCTTAATCTTAGAATGCAATACAAGATTCTTAGACCTACTCATTGTACTTTTGTTATCACAATAAATGATAATAGGTTCACCAAACAACAATCTGATATCCTTCAGCATCTGCATCATCCACATAACTTGATTACAATTATTTACTACTACAACATAGTCTGCCTCAAAAATACTTTGTGAAATACAATCTTGCCTCTTACTTAGCCAAGGAACCAATATTACTCCAAGAAAGAATTCTCCACCATTGGTGCTCTTTCTGTCATCCATATTGTCTACCCAATCTACATTAGTATATGCACATAGAATGAAATCTCTTGATCTCTCATACCAAATTCCATAGTCAAATGTCCCTTTCAAATATCTAAATATTCTCTCCACTACTAAAAATTGATAATCCTCAGGTTCATCTTGAAATCTAACTACAATCCCAACTACATTTTCTATATCTAGTCTGGTGTGATTTAGCTACTACAAATCTCCAATCATGGATATGCTATTCTTCCACTCTACTATAAGCATCTGATCTTTTTAGAATAACTTATGAATAGTTATCATGGGTATACCAATAGGTTTAAAACTTTCCAACCAAACTTTTTCAACAAATCATTCAAGTACTTATCTTGTGGAATGAAAATACCATCACTATTTTGTAAAATCTCTAATCCTAAAAAAAACTTCATTTCTCCTATCATGCTCATTTCAAACTCATTCTTAACCTCTTTAGCAAACTTATCACTTTCTTCATCATTGCCTCCAAAAATGACATCATCAACAAATATTGCAATAATCAGCAAACCATTTTCAACTTCTTTCAAATACAAGTTACTATCTTCCATACATTTAGAAAATCCAAGCTTTGCCCAAATAACTATCCAACCTTGCATACTAGGTTCTAAGTACTTTCTTCAAACCATACAGACCTTTCTTTAGTCTACATGCCATGTCTTTGTCTTTTGATAAAGGAAAACCTTCATAATGCCTCTAAAATATGCACCTCTTATTTAAGTTCTCTGTTTAGGAAGGTTGATTTAACATCCATATGCTAAACGTTTAACTTCTTATTCACTACATAAGGTAGGAACATCTTTACTACTTCCATTTGGATTATAGGTGCATATGTCTCTTCATAATCGATGCCTTCTTATTGTGAGTATCCCTTGGATACATGTCTAGCCTTGTTTCTTACAACTTTTCCTCGGTTAATCATCTTTTTGCTAAATACCCATTTGGTTCCTATCACATTCTTATCTTTAGGTCTAGGAACTAACTCCCATGTATCATTCTTCATAATCTAATCTAGGTCTTCCTTCATTTCTCGAATTTAATGATCATCTTTACATGCTTCATATACACTTTTAGGCTTGACATGAAATATCAAACATATCTTCTCATTTACTTCGTTCCTTGTAATCACATCTTTGTCTTTGCTTCTAATTATCTACTCAGGAGGGTGTTTCTGTGTCACATTACTGTTAGAGGTAGGTGTCTTCTCTAGGTTTAGATCTCTTCTCTCCTCTTCTCTCAACAATTAGCACATCATTTTGCAAATCAATGTTAGTTTGAAAGAAAACTTCAACATTGTTTCTAACAATTCCAAAATTATATTCTTCATCTGAATTATAATCTACCATATTTCCCTTAGTTCCAAACTTCTCATTAATCCTTACATTTGTACATTCAACTATTGTTTTAGTTCGATAGTTAAAACATTTTTATGCCTCACTTTTCAATGAAGAACCAAGAAACATACCTTCACTTCTTGGATCAAACTTACCAATATTACCATCTCTCTTAATCTAATATTTGGTCACAAATATTCTAAAATACTTAACTAATGGTGAATAACCAAACCATAGTTCATAAGGTGACTTGTTCATACCTTTTTTGATCTATACTTTTTTTAGAGTGTATAATATTGTATTTATTCCTTCTCTCCAAATTTCTTAGAAACATCATTCTCAAACAACATCGCTCTTGTTGCTTCTGCTACTAACTTATTTATTCTTTTAGAAATCAGATTTTTCTCAGATGTTTTAGGCTAAGATAGTTGCCTTTTGATTCCATTCTCTTCACAAAATATGTTAACCTCTCTAAAGGTGAATTATCCTCTATCATATCTCAAACACTTTATCTCAACACCAAATTCATTCTCAACTCTATTCTTAAATATCTTAAACTTCTCAAAAGCTTCAGATTGCTCTTTAAGAAATGTTTCCCACATCGTTCTAGTGAAATCATAAAAAAAAATCACGAAATACATTTTACCATGAAATCCTCTTGTTCTAGGGGAACTAATCAGATCTATGTGAACGATCTCTAGCTTCTCTATGCTAGTGAACTTCTCTCTAGGAAATGATACTTTCTTTTTCTTAGCCAAAATAGATTCTTTACACACAACATTAGTAGGCTTTGTAATCTTAGGCAAGTCTCTAACTGCAAAAGTGCTACTAACCTTTAGAATATTATCAATGTTTATGTGATAGGATCTTCTATGCCACAACTAACTATTATCCACTTTAGCTACCAAACATGCCATTTTAGTAGGATTCAACTAAAATATGTTACCTCTAGATCTAATGCTAGTTCCAATTAGCTTACCATCTTTGTCTTTGATAATATAGGTCATCTTAGTGAACTACAACTAATAGCCATTGTCCACCAACTTCCCAACATCAACAAGTTATGCTTGAATCCATCAAAAAAATAAACATCATCATTGTTAGTTTTACCATCAATAGTAATGGATCCAATTCTTGTTATATGATAGGTTACATTGTTACCAACTCTAACAATACCTCCATCATGATTCTTGAACATAACAAAATTATTCATATCACTAGTCATGCGATGTGAAAAACCATTTTTAATTATCCAATTAGATTTATTTTCAACTTGGAAAAATAGATTTCTTTCTTCTCTAATTTCTCTATCAAGATCATCTTCCTTGATTGAAAAAAATTGCAATTCCTCATCACTTTCACTCTGACCTTTCTAATTAGATTCTTCATATTCATTTTCATACAAACAATTTCTACCTCTATCTCTTCTAGACTTGAAATTGTGCTTACATTTTTTCCCTCTTTTATGACATTTAGATGCTTAATAACCAAATTCATCACAAATCCAACATCGAAAGATTTTGTCACCATCCTTTTCTCTTCTCATAAGAAGGGCTATTCCTTCCTTAATCTTCTTATCGGGATCATATGTGATTGCACTCCTTGTTAGATTGGGTCAAATGTTCAGGAAACTAGAAGCTATTTTGAATCTTTCTAGATCTCTAGAACGTCTAAAATCTACTTTCATTGATTCTAATCCTCCAAGCATCATTTCCTTTGTGAAATCCTTACTGCAGGGCATTACTAGCTGAATCATCTGAGATACTTGCTTGAATGATGTTGTCAAACTTCTCAAGATCTTTCATATAACTCCATCTTCTTCCTTGGTTCCACCACAAGACTAAATTCCTACAATAATTTTGATATTCTACCAATATAACTTCTTATAGATTCATCTTCCATCATTTTAGCATTTTGAAATGCATGTGGGTAAAAGCACAAAGCTGTGTGACCCTTTTGTAAAGGAAAAGGCTAACAAAATTATAACTATTCACCTTCAATGACATAAAATTGGTATTATTATTCCAAATCTGAAAATGAAATAAACTAATCAAATATGAAGAAATTGGTAAAGTTTTGGAGAATAATTTTTAATAATAATTTCAAATAAGAATTGATATATTTTCCTCAATTTTATAAATAATTTGATAGTTGCTGAAAAATACTAGAAATTAGGGGTCTAGTTCCCACCACATAACTATATAGAAATAAACTTGTTTCCCTTTGATCTCATGCTATGTTAAAGATAACATATATAGCTAGAACAATAAAAAATAAGAGTTGGCTTTAGACATATATTTTCTCTTTTAGAATGATTCAAATTTTAAGTCACCTAAAATTGATAGTTTTTATCTCCCACCACATTTTTCAAAACAAATCTATTCTAATTAAGAGAAAAATTATGCATGCTAAAAGTGGACTCTCTCCTATAGAATTTCAAATTATTTTAAAATTTTTTTGACATGATTTAATAATTTTTTTTCTCAAAAATGATATACTTTTGAGTGTCAAAATACATGCTTGTAGAATTTTTTAATTCCAATATACTATATCTAATTAAAACACTACAAACTCTATATGATAATATTATTTACTTTGAGCTCTATAAAATGGTGTTTATATGTTATTAAAACATATATCATAAAAATAGTAATAATTATTAAAACATCACTTTTCTAAAATAATTTTATTTCTTTAGTAATTGGATACAAACTAGTATAACATATATATTTAATAGAAATTTTCAATTGGAAAAGTGTGACACCATATATATCTTAGCTAGAATGAATTTATCTATAGATCGTATGTTTTAACAAAATTGATTTTTAGATACAAATACTTAAATTTAGTCATTCTAATAAGTCATCCTAAAAGATGACACATCTTTGTACTTTTACCCACATATCCAATTCTATAATCTCATTCTCTTTGCATTCTTATCACCTTCAAAAGTAGATTCTAATGCTTTCCAAATTTCATAAGATCTTTTGTAGTGCCTACCCCTAGTTCACATTTTGTTATCGTTGTTGAACTCATTTAGAGCTAGTTTTATGTTGTTGATTAGCAACATTCTTTTGAGATTATCAAATATTGTGCTATGGATTCAGTTTATTATGTGATGAGATTACTTAGACTCTATATTTCATGTATGTATGATGATTATTTTTGGTGTTCACAATTATTGATGATGATTATTACATTTCTTTCAATTATTAATGATGATTAGTAAGATGATTTATTATCATATGTGTTTTCTTATGGATACTTGTCCCATACTTGCATGTGTATGGTGTGCATGTTTGCCTTGCGTGCTTGCTTTTGTATGGCATGTCTGATGTGGTTAAGGAAGGGAGTCGTAGTCACCTGCTAGTCGGGATCTACACTATGCACCACTTCCTACCATTGTCTATTTAGTTTAGTATATATTGTGTTTGTACATGCATAGTTTTTATGCAGGTTGCAGGTACCGGATATCAACTTCTTTGAATTGCCTGGATGAGTGTACCCTATCACATTATCTCAATGATAAGAGAGGGGTGATAAATTCTCAAGTCCAAATCTCAACCCTTTGAGCCATTTGTCCTAATTGGAAAATTAGAACAAGTATCTGAGTTGAATACCCACTGAATGTGTCGGATGACATATTTTGTGATTTTTAACCCTTTAGATTTATTTTGTATGATTTGTTCTATGATGAGTTTTCATATTTTATCTTGGAGGTCTATGGTGAATTTTCTATTAATTAAGTCTTAATAAATAGATTTAATTAATAAATTATTTATTTGAGAAAATTAATAAAATATCATAATCTTTGATATTTTGATTGTAATTAATTAAATGTGAATTATTGAAGAAAAATAAATTAAATAAAAGAAAATTAGAAATTAAAATTAATAATAATTATAAAATAATAATAAAGTAATAAATAAAATAATAATAATAGTTATAAAAATTAAAATGAAAGTTATAAAATTTAAATAGAGATTATTTAAAAGGTAAATTGGAGTTCTAAGCTTGCATGAGAATTAACATGTGTCAACAACACAAGGGTTAGTGCATCAATTAAGCACAAGGTGTCTACAATTTTATGACTCATCAAAAAGAATTAGAAAAGATCCATGCTTAGTTGGTGACACCTTTCAGTTGTTTCAAGAAGCATTCCAAAAGTTTCTTGAGAGCTCTTGATATTCAGGCATTCATAGAAGCTTAAATGAAAAGCTTAATGGAAGCCTCAAGCTACAAGTTAAAAAAAAAAGAAATTTCAAAGCTTACATGCATGGGAGAGAATTCATATGCTCATATATTTTCTACTTGCTTCTATGCTCCTTCTAGCTCTTCTAATCACTTAGAGGATTCAATCGGCTTGGATTCTTGAAAGAATTGCGAATGATAGAGAAGGAAAGGATTTTCTATGGACTTCTAAGACATGGCAAATTAGCATCAGTGTCCAGGTGCATTCATGATATTCTCATATTCCCTTTGCACTCTTTCTCTTCCTGTCTTCATCATATCTATTTTATGTGTCTAAATACTCACTGTGATTGAATCTACTATTTGAAATTGGAATCTAGATATTTTATTTGGATGAGAAGAAAACAATAGAAAAACCCTAATTCCAAATGAGAAAGAAATTAAATCTTAATCGTGTTTGGGTTCGAATTTATATTGTAAAATTAGTAAGACAAGATTTGAAATTAAAATAGAAATTCTAAGTTGAAAATTCGAATGATTAGATGTAATTTTTCTATCAATTATATTTTTAGATGCATATGAACAAACCCTTTTATGGTTAAATTTAGAGAACAATTATTTTAACAAAAAAAATTTAATTCATCACAAATTGTCCTGTCGTTGCCCCTTGGATAGACATGAACTCAGTCATTCATAACTTTTTATCGTGATCGAATTTATTCGATCACTATGGTTAGAATTGACACAACTTGACCATCTCCAACATATTTAAATTTCAGCCCGATCCAATAGTTCATTAGGGAGATATGGCCGTCATGCTAAGATTGTTTTATTAAAGGACAAATATTTCTCCATTTCTCATAACCAAGAGTTCTTTATGCTTAACTTCACAAAAAAAAAATATATCAAAGCATGGAATGAATTAAAGATATTATTGAAATCTTCCTTTATTAGAATCTTATTAATATGCATTAGTTTTATATGGTTTAATATCTAATCTAATTAAATCAAATTTAATTAAGATTAATTAATAGTAGAAGAAGTGTAATTAATTACTAGTCAATCTAAATAAATGGATGAGAGAAAATTAAAAGAAAAGAGATACTAATGATTTAGTTGTTATTCATTGATTGGTTCGAATATCAATCATTATAATTGAATATTGAAATTATTAGTGAGTTATTATTTATTAATAATTGTTAAGTTTAACAAATTATTAATGAAAGATAGTATATATAATTTTATATAATTATTAATTGATTCAATTAAGTTCAATCTAATTGAGATCAGTTAATAATTGAAATATAGTATTAAGAATTTAGTTGAGATCAAATTAATGGGGGCAAAATACAATGGAAATGAATTCATGTTATCATGAATGAAATTGTGATTAATGAAGTTGGTGATCATTATACTTAGAATCATCAAAGATTATTTTGAACAAATGATTACCTATTGATTATTGGTAAATCTTATCCGGGGAACGATTCTTAAGGAAGTTATATTTAATTTACTAGTGACATCATTGTTAGCAAAAATAATAAAGAATCTGTTATCGTAGATTTATTTTAACTTGTTATTAGTTATTAAACTATTACTAATCCTAATGTTAATGAAATGGAATATAGTTGATTGATAATTAGTTGAATCAAATGAGGTTTCACTAAATTATTATTAATAATACGATTTTGTCAAAGAAAAGTTAGTTTTCATTGATAGAATGGTTAAGGTGGTCATTATAGATTTATTAATAAGATTTTCAACATAGCTTGTTATTAACAAGTTATTGAACTATTAATATGAATATTTGGATTGTAGATGACTTTTTACTTACAAACTATTGTTAGTTATTAGTCAACTGATATTAATTGGAATGTTGCCTTGGATATGTAATTATTAATTAAATTAATTAGAGGTAATTAGATTTAATTAATAATCAAGTTACGTAATAGTGTTTTAATTGATATGCTAATATCAATTCCTCTAGCAAAGTTGTGAAGTATTTACATCGAAGTTGATAAGTCGTACTCTCATGACTTAAATAATGACCTTAGATGTTTGAATGGTGAGACTTAGTATTATTGAATTGGAAACTATTAGATGTTAATAGGTCATGGATGGTGTACCTATGTTAATTATTGGATTTAATTGATCATTTAAATAAAGTTATAATTCTTCTTAGTTTGATAATTGGTTCTTTTATAAATGAATAATGACCCTTGATTTATGAAGGAGAGTTAATCAATTAGAATATGGATTTTAGTTAAAGAAAGAAAGCAATTTAATTAAGGTCAATGATGATTAGTTTAGTAAATATTTATCCTTAAGTTATTCTTAGAATGTAATTCTTAATAATGGAAGGGTAATGCTATTGGAGAACAATTGGGTTGACTTGTAGGTCAAATGATGAAACTTAAAAGACTTGAAAGTATACTTGTAAATAAAAAAGTGAAAACCCCTACACATTCTTCAAGTATATGAATTTATTAAACCAAAACATGTGTTTGCATCGTGTATTCTATATACTTCTTGTTTTGGGTTTTGGGGTTGACTAGTGTTGACCAGTCCTAAGGGTGAAAGCACAAACCTGTGTCACCATTTTTGATATTTGGAGGGGTTACGGCCGAAATAGTTTCGGTCGTAACGGTTATGGCCAAACAAGTTTTGGCCGTACATATGTGGCAAGTTTCTTCGTCAACATGGCATGCACAGTTATGGCCGAAACACTTCCGGCCGAAACGGTTTCGGCCGTAACCCCCATGTTTCAAATGACTCAAAATATCATAAAAATAGCCAAAAAGTGATTGATGATAATTTTTTACTCTAGGGGGTTACGGCCGAAACCCTTTCGGCCGAAACTGTTATGGCCGAAATAGTTTCGGTTGGAACTACCTATGTGGCATCCTAGGTGGCAGCCACACAAGCAAAAATAAGAACTTCTGCAAACTTATCACTTTGAAGGACAATTTGACTTACTAAATTGAAGTTTTTTTAAAAACTAAAAATATATTTTTGTAGGTCTCAGAGTCAAGATTATGATTATATAATTTTTTCAAAATTTTGATTATGGATAATATGTTATAATTTGAAAATAGTACAAGTAGGTATTTTAAGATTCAGGAAGATGTCTATTCAAAAATAAGAAAAAAATAGTAAATGATGTTGAAAAATTATTATTTTTTAATGCTGCACTAGAGGAGAGAGTCTTCTTCAAGAATATGTAATTTTTTAAAAAAAATATGTAGATTTGATGGAAAAAGTTTGACGGGAGAAAAAAACTGTCAATTTCTGATAACTTTGACTTTGACCAGTTATAACTTAAAAAATATTAGCTGAATTTCAATTTTTATTTTTTGGTGCACTAGGTATACATGTTGACTCTAACATATTCCAAAATCAGACCAAAATATGAACAATTTCATATATTTGTTTGACGGGAAAAAAACTCTATATTTTCAGCATTTAAAAAAAAATAAAAAATAGACATTAAAAATTAAAAAATAGATCAAATTTACACTCAATTTTTTTAAAAAAAATTATACACATAAACTTCATCTAATTTTACACATTTCATTAGTTTACATCATCTTCAAATTCTAAGCACAAATGCCACTTTTATGTAATTAAAGTTGAAGACTTTAAATTCTGATATCACTTCTCCTTTATAAAAGGTGACACAGGTTTGTGCTTTTACCCATAAGTTGTTACCAGAGACTCAGGGGTTATGAGATGTGTTGGCATGCTAATCTTATTTGGTCTCAATCTTTATAAGCCCAACCATGGTAATGTGATTGTATGCTCTATAAAATGTTTGTATTTACTGTTTGTATTTGTTCATTAGTCTTCATGTGTGAAGCTGAGATGTATATGAGACACTTGAGCTAATCATTTTTGAGTCATCAATCAGTTACCTTTGGATTACTTTCTAGTCGCCATGATGGGACTGAAATATAGATATATTTTTTGATGATGTAATGTTGTGACATGTTTGACTCAACCATTTTGGAGTCTTCGATCAGTATGATTTTGAGATATTCTTGGTTGCTTGTTGAGAACCATTTATCTTGAGATATATTTTGGTTATTGAGAACCAATTGATACTTATGATTATCAGTGATGCCTTCAGTTGCCAATAGAGAACTGTTGTGGTCATAATTTTCTATGGATTCTTTTTTAGATGCTCATGGAGATTTGATGATTCTTATTAAAGATATTTGATGCTTTTATGCATATTTGATGATGTTATTATAGATTATATTTTATGATTTTGAGATTTATGATTCCATGAGCTTAGGGTAGGTAATCTACTTGTAGTGTCGAGAAGTGGCTTGCAATGGGAGCTAGGGCCCTAAGTGGCTGCCAAGGTAACTCATTATAAGTTTGGTTAATAAGTGATAACATTTACACACTAAATGGAGATTAAATGAACCTAAAAAGATAATTGTTGATGTTCTCGCCCATGCCTTGAATGCTTCTACAAGCTAGGATGGGAGTAGTGAGAACGCATGGTTGCGACCGTGCATTCTATAGTATGCCTTGTCAGTATGAGAGGATACTAGTGGCCGCATGAGATTAGTATAAACCTGTAAAGTTTAGCTAACTACCAGGGTAACTTGTACGTGATAATTGCGATGACACTTTCTTGCTTGTAGAGTAGGTTTCCTACATGTCTTTGTGTGCCTTTGAGAATTAGATGTCAATTTTGTGTGATAGAACCTTTGATTCAGTATACTTTTAGGATTCTTGGACTTATAGAGATTTGTGCTTTGTAAATTGATATCCTATTTGGGACTTCATATTATCTCCTCAGCACGGTGAGAGTGGACCACTTAAGTTTCACGCGATCGGGTGGTAGTGTATTTTCACTCTTATCATTTGAGATCCATTCGAGACACCGTGGCTGGAGTATCTTTGGTTGGTAATTATTCTTCATTATGTTTTTGGAGCATTATGATAGATAATATACCTTATGATGGATGTATTTACTGGTATGTTTCTTATATTGATGATTTTCTTTACTTTGCATATGTTAGTTGATGATTTATTATGCTTTACTTTGCATGTTAGTAGGATGTTTTACAAGTGACATTATTACTATGTTAATACCGATGATTTCTTCGGTGCTTTAGAATGTTACGTACAGAGGGATGGCTAGATCCACGATGGACTAATGATGCTATTTACGGTTGGGAGGAACCGTGTACTTAGTTATTTATGCTTGTGATATATGGTTACCTTTTGTGATGGATGTTTATATCTTTTGTGATGATGTATCATGTATGATATGTGGTTTCATTTATGTTATTGTATCATGGATTAATAGTAGATGATGATGATGTACTTTATTTACTTGGATGTTTATTCTTTTAAGCTTTTCATACTCTGTGATATGTACAATGGATGATTGAGCTAAACTAAAATATAATTACAAAAGGACACTTGTATATTGTTTAAGTACATTGGATGTATCATTGTTATTTCATAAGGATGGGATGTTAGATGAATAGTTAATTTAGATGTGATACAACGTTAAGGGATCTTTAAAGAATGTAGCCTGTTATCTATATATATTATGTTTATTTTCATTTGAATTCTTGTTATTGCTTCCGCAAATGTTATGAATGGTTTTATCTTTCATGTTTAAAAAAAAAAAAAATTGTTTGGCAAACTTAGTAAAATTCTTTGGATCCCTTGGCGGGGCATTACATTTGGTATCAGAGCCCGAATTTCAACATTGGAAGCTCTGGGTATATTATAATGCTACTAGTTATTAACTAGTTGAATAAAATGAAAACTTAAAACTATCATGTGTATCTTTTTCAAACTGAAAAGTTCAAACTAGGTGAACTGAAACAGAACTTAAAACTGTTACTTGCATATTTTTTTAATATTTCAATACTTAGCTTTCAAAACTAAAAATTTTACTAAAAATTTAAACGAAGGCAAAACTAAAAATTGAAACTCATTCTAGCTACAAAACATGTATCTTTTATCTATTTTGTAAGGTAGTAAACCTCTGTTTATCTTTGCAATCATTAAGTTGTTCTTGTTTAGAATGAATTAAGGGATCTATTTTAGTAGTTATTAAAAGAATGAATGTTGGATCGATATGGTTTTCAGTTTACCATTAAATCAGAATCATATTGCTCTAAGGGTGTTGTAATATCCTCAGTGAAAACATGTTTCCCTACAGAGGGAAAGGGTTAAATGGGACCCACATAGTGAGTATCTTAGTTTCTCATTCTTGTAGGCTTCCAGGAGTAAGCCTAATCTCAGGGGGGGTGGATGTAGTGCCTGCCCCTAGTTTGCATTTTGTTATCATTATTGAACTCTTTTAGAGCTAGTTTTATATTTTTGGTTAGCAGCATTCTTTTGAGATTATCAGATATTGTGCTATGGATTCAGTTTATTATATGATGAGATTACTTAAACTACATTTCATGTATGTATGATGATTATTTTTAGTGTTCACAATTATTGATGATGATTATTACATTGCTTTCAATTATTAATGATGATTAGTAAGATGATTTATTATCATATGTGTTTTCTTATAGATACTTACCCCATACTTGCATGTGTATGGTGTGCATGTTTACTTTGCGTGCTTGCTTTTGTATGGCATGTTTGATGTGATTAAGAAAGGGAGTCATAGTCACTTGCTAGTCGGGATCTACACGATGCACCACTTCCTACCATTGTCTGTTTAGCTTACTATATATTGTGTTTGTACACGCATAGTTTTTATGCAGGTTGCAGGTACTGGGTATCGACTTTTCTGACTTGCCAGAATGAGCGTACCCTATCACATTATCTCAATGATAAGAGAGGCGAGATAAATTTTCAAGTCCAAATCTCAACCCTTTGAACCATTTGTACTAATTGAAAAATTAGGACAAGTATCTGAGTTGAATACTCACAGAATGTGTCAGATGATATATTTTGTGATTTTTAACTTTTTAGATTTATTTTGTATGATTTGTTCTATGATGAGTTTTCATATTTTATCTTGGAGGTCTATGGTGAATTTCTTTTAATTAAGTCTTAATAAATAGATTTAATTAATAAATTATTTATTTAAGAAAATTAATAAAATATCATGATCTTTGATATTTTGATTGTAATTAATTAAATGTGAATTATTGGAAAAAATGAATTAAATAAAAGAAAACTAAAAATTAAAATTAATAATAATTATAAAATAATAATAAAGTAATAAATAAAATAATAATAAAAGTTATAAAAATTAAAATGAAAGTTATAAAATTTAAATAGAGATTATTTAAAAAGTAAATTGGAGTTATAAGCTTGTATGAGAATTAACATGTGTCAACAACACGGGGGTTAGTGCATCAATTAAGCGCAAGGTGTCTACAATTCTATGACTCATCAAAAAGAATTGAAAAAAACTCATGCTTAGTTGGTGACACCTTCCAGTTGTTTTAAGAAGCATTCTAAAGGTTTCTTGAAAGCTCTTGATATTCAGGCATTCATAGAAGTTTAAATAAAAAGCTTAATGGAAGCTACAAGCTTAATGGAAGCCTCGAGCTACAAGCTAAAAAAAAATAGAAACTTCAAAGCTTACATGCATGGGAGAAGATTCATATGCTCATATATTTTCTACTTGCTTCTATGCTCCTTCTAGCTCTTCTAATAACTTGGAGGATTCGATCGGCTTGGATTCTTGAAAGAATTGTGAATGATGAAGAAGGAAGGAATTTTCTATAGACTTCTGAGGCATGGAAAATTAGTATCATTGTCCAAGTGCATTCGTGATATTCTCATATTCCCTTTGCACTTTTTCTCTTCCTATCTTCATCATATCTATTTTATGTGTGTGAATACTTTCTATAATTGTATCTACTATTTTAAATTGAAATCTAGATATTTTATTTGGATGAGAAAAAAATAATAGAAAAACTTTAGTTCCAAATGAGAAAGAAATTAAATCTTAATCAGATTTGGGTTCAAATTTATATTGTGAAATTAGATAGACAAGATTTAAAATTAAAATAAAAATTTTAAGTTGAAAATTCGAATGATTAGATGCAATCTTTCTATCAATTATATTTTTAGATGCATATGAACAAACCCTTTTATGGTTAAATTTAGAGAAAAATTATTTTAACAGGAAATTTTTAATTCATCACAAATTGTCGTGTCGCTGCCCCTTGGATAGATCCAAACTTAGTCATTCATAACTTTTTATCGTGATCAAATTTATTCCATCGCTCCAGTCAGAATTGGCGCAACTTTGCCCTCTCCAACATATTTAAATTTCAACCCGATCCAATGGTTCATTAGGGAGATATGACCGTCGTACTAAGACAGTTTTATTCAAAGACAGATATTTCTCTATTTCTCATAACCAAGAGTTCTTTATGCTTAACTTCACAAAAATAATATATATCAAAGCATGGAATGAATTAAAGATATTATTGAAATTTTTCCTTATTAGAATCTTATTAATATGCATTAGTTTTATATAGTTTATTATCTAATCTAATTAAATCAAATTTAATTAAGATTAATTAATAGTAGAAGAAGTGTAATTAATTACTAGTCAATCTAAGCAAATTGATGAGAGAAAATTAAAAGAAAAGAGATACTAATTATTTAGTTGTTATTCATTGATTAGTTCGAATATCAATCATTATAATTGAATATTGAAATTATTAGTGAGTTATTATTTATTAATAATTGTTAACTTTAACAAATTATTAATGAAAGATAGTATATATAAGTTTATATAATTATTAATTGATTCAATTAAGTTCAATCTAATTGAGATCAGTTAATAATTGAAGTATAGTATTAAAAATTTAGTTGAGATCAAATTAAGGAGGGAAAAATACAATGGAAATGAATTCATGTTATCATGAATGAAATTGTGATTAATGAAGTTGGTGGTCATTATACTTAGAATCATCAAAGATTATTTTGGACAAATGATTACCTATTGATTATTGGTAAATCTTATCTAGAGAACGATTCTTAAGGAAGTTATATTTAATTTACTAGTGACATCATTGTTAGCAAAAATAATAAAAGATCTGTTATCGTAGATTTATTTTAACTTGTTATTAATTATTAAACTATTACTAATCCTAATGTTAATGAAATGGAATATAGTTGATTGATAATTAGTTGAATCAAATGAGGTTTAACTAAATGATTATCAATAATACAGGTTTGTCAAAGAAAATTTAGTTTTCATTGATAGAATGGCGAAGGTGGTCATTATAGATTTATTAATAAGATTTCCAACATAGCTTGTTATTAACAAGTTATTGAACTATTAATATGAATATTTGGATTGTAGATGTCTTTTTACGTATAAATTATTGTTAGTTATTAGTCAACTGATATTAATTGGAATGTTGCCTTAGATATGTAATTATTAATTAAATTAATTAGAGTTAATTAGATTTAATTAATAATCAAGTTATGTAATAGTGTTTTAATTGATATGCTAATATTGATTCCTCTAACAAAGTCGTGAAGTATTTACATCGAAGTTGATAAGTCGTACTCTCATGACTTGAATAACGACCTTAGATGTTTTAGTGGTGAGACTTAGTATTATTTAATTGGAAACTGTTAGATGTTAATAGGTCATGGATGGTGTACCTATGTTAATTGTTTGATTTAATTGATCATTTTTACTAAAGTTATAATTCTTCTTAGTTTGATAATTGGTTCTTTTATAAATGAATAATGATCTTTGATTTATGAAGAAGATTTAATCAATTAGAATATGGATCTTAGTTAAATAATGAAAGCAATTTAATTAAAGTCAATGATGATTAGTTTAGTGAATATTTATCCTTAAGTTATTCTTAGAATGTAATTCTTAATAATGGAAGGGTAATGCTATCGGGGAACAATTAGGTTGACTTGTAGGTCAAATGATGAAACTTTAAACACTTGAAAGTATACTTGCAAATAGAAAATTGGAAATCCCTACACATTCTTCAACTATGTGAATTTAGTAAACCAAAACATGTGTTTGTATCATGTATTCTATATGCTTCTTGTTTTGGATTTTGCGGTTGACTAGTGTTGACCAGTCCTAGGTTGTTACTAGAAGCTCAAGAGTTATGAGATGTGTTGGCATGTTGATCTTATTTGGTCTCGATCTTTATAAGCCCAACCATGGTAATGTGATCATATGCTCTATGAAATGTTTGTATTTACTATTTGTATTTGTTTATCAGTCTTCATGTGTGAAGCTGAGATGTATATGAGACACTTGAGCTAATCATTTTTGAGTCATCGATCAATTACCCTTGGATTATTTCTAGTTACTATGATGGGACTAAAATATGGATTTATTTCTTGATGATGTTATGTTGTGACATGTTTGACTCAACCATTTTGGAGTCTTCGATCAGTATGATTTTGAGATATTCTTGGTTGCTTGTTGAGAACCATTTATCTTGAGATATATTTTGGTTATTGAGAACCAATTGATACTTATGATTATCAGTGATGCCTTCAGTTGCCAATAGAGAACTGTTGTGTTCATGATTTTTGATGGATGCTTTTTTAGATGCTCATGGAGATTGGATGATTCTTATCTTGGAGATTTGATGATTCTTATTATGGATATTTGATGCTTTTATGCATATTTGATGATTTTATTATGGATTATCTTTTATAATTTTGAGATTTATGATTTCATGAGCTTAGGGTAGGTAATATACTTGTAGTGTCAGAAAGTGGCTTGCAATGGGGGTCGAGGCCCTAAGTGGCTACCAGGGTAACTCATTGTAAGTTTGGTTAATAAGTAATAACATTTACACACTAAATGGAGATTAAATGATTGTAAAAAGATAATTTTTGATGTTCTCGCCCATGTCTTGAGTGCTTGTACAGGCTAGGATGGGAGTAGTGAGAACGCATGGTTGCGACCGTGCATTCCGTAGTATGCCTTGTCAGTATGAGAGGATACTAGTGGCCGCATGAGATCAGTATGGACCCGTGGAGTTTAGGTAACTACTAGGGTAACTTGTACATGATAATTGCAATGACACTTTCCCGCTTGCAGAGTAAGTTTCCTCCATTTTTTTGTGTGCCTCTGAGAATTAGATGTCAGTTTTGTGTGATGGAACCTTTGAGTTAGTATACTTTTAAGATTCCTGGACTTATAGAGATTTGTGCTTCATGAATTGATATCCTATTTGGGACTTGAGATTATCTCCTTAGCATGGTGGGAGTGGACCACTTAGGTTCCACGGGGTCGGGTGGTAGTGTATTTTCACTCTTATCATTTGAGATCCGTTCGAGACACCGTGGCTGGAGTATCCTTGGTTGGTAATTATTATTCATTATGTTCTTAGAGCATTATGATAGATAATATACCTTATGATGGATGTATTTACTAGTATGTTTCTTATATTAATGATTTTCTTTACTTTGCATATGTTAGTTGATGATTTATTATGCTTTACTTTGCATGTTAGTAGGATGTTTTACGAGTGACATTCCTACTGTGTTAATACCGATGATCTCTTCGGTGCTTTGGAATGTTAGGCACGGAGCGATGGTAAGGATCCACGATGGACCAATGATCCTATTTGCGGTTGGGAGGAACCGTGCACTTAGTTATTTATGCTTGTGATATATGGTTATCTTTTGTGATGGATGTTTATATCTTTTGTGATGATATATCATGTATGATATGTGGTTTTATTTATGTTATTGCATCATGGATTAATACTAGATGATGATGATGTACTTTATTTACTTGGATGTTTATTCTTTTAAGCTTTTTATACCTTATGATATGTACAGTAGATGATTGAGCTAAACTAAAATATAATTACAAAAAGACACTTGTATATTGTTTAAGTACATTGGATGTATGATTGTTATTTCATAAGGATGGGATGTTAGATGAATAGTTAATTTAGATATGATACAACGTTAAGGGATCTTTAAAGAATGTAGCCTGTTATGTATATATGTTATGTTTATTTTCATTTGAATTGTTGCTATTGCTTCCGCAAATGTTATGAATGGTTTTATCTTTCATGTTTAAAAAATAAATAAAATTGTTTGGCAAACTTAGTAAAATTCTTTGGATCCCTTGGCGAGGCATTACATCTTTCAAGTGAGTTTACCTGACTATATTCCTTCTCTAGAAGGTTTGTTAATAGATTTTTTTTTCTTTCATGTTACACCTGAATAAATCTCTTTCGTTTGCATGACATCCCTAAAGGTTTTCTTCTTCAATGATTTTATTTTTACTCTTTGTCAAGGTCTAATATAATAGACCCATGCACAATAGACGAATCTTCATCTTCTGCTTCTATCATAGTTGGCCCCATCAAATCTATGACTATACTATCTAAAAATAGTTTTCATCAATCTCCCAAAGATATTAAGCTTATCCTTCAAGGACCTAATGCTTTCATACCAATTGTTAGAATATATAGTCGACTAAAATAACTAGTGGGGGTGGGGGGTGAATCTATTGTCTAACTATTATCGTAACTATCAAACTTAAGCAAAAACAAAAAAAAAAATACTCATACACAATAACACCATATATGTTAACTAGGGAAACCCTTGATTAGAGGGAAAAGCTTGGTGGGGATGGTACCCACAAGATGATGTACTAATATAAATGTTTCCTATTAGAGGATGAGCCTTGTTAGGAGACTTTGAATCTTTGTTAGGAGATTCCAACCCTATTAGGAGTTGTGCCAACCCTATTAGAAGTTAAACAAGATAGTTGGACCCACTGCCCAAATAGCTTCAAGGTAAAGACCAATGAACTTGCTATCTAAATGATCCTTGTATTATTCCTTGAAGAATGATAGAATTGTATTGTACTATTCATTCCTATTTCTCTATCTTGTCAACTAGACTTCTGCTCTTTCTAATCTTGTATCTAGATCACAAATTTTAGATTCAATAATCCCTTAGATCACTTACACACATTTAGTAAGCACTCTGCTCCTTTTCATACTTCACGCTTCAATAGTTTTTTCACACACTTCTTCCTATTACAAACAAGAAAAAGATGTTTCCTTTATACCATATCTTCAGAATAATTCCTTGAGTTAGCCTTGAGGCTTTCCTAATTAATTATAATAAGATAATTAATTAATTACAATTACAATATCATTGTTAGCTCATAGTCTATACAAAACTTCACACGTGGGATACTAGGGCTTGCACAATCGCTAATGTCATTAGCTAATTGTCATCTATCGTTGCTTTACTATGGATCTTCTTGCTACATCTAAAATGCAATCTACCAAAAAAAAAATTACAATCTACTTTCCCAATACTCTGTCTCTAAAATTATCTCTATACATTAGGTACATCTTTCATATGTATTTGACTTAGAATCTATACACTTGACCACATCATGAAGACACTATGCTAAACATATCCATAATTGTGCATCACTAGACAATCAAACCATTGTCTATACCATTGAGATCTATGTCTTACATTCACATAAATAAAAAATGCGGTAATGATTACAACATTTTAATACTCTCCAATGCTTAGGATACTTCCTAAATGTAGTATCATCAACATTCATGCTAACAGTGTTGAGTTACACTATTTCATGTTTTGTAAATCCCGGCGAATGGAGATAATAGCTAGTTCTTCAACAATGGTTAGGAAAGAATGGGAGGAATTTTTCAATGTTCAATTAATTAGCAACGATGTGAGTCAATCTCCATTGCATGCCATCCCTAAGATCAATTATAAAGGAGAAATAATCCCAAGATCTAAAAGTAGATCAAAGTTTAAACCCAAAAAAACAAGATGATACTTCAAAGACACCATCTACAATGCCTAAAATAGTCATTTAGACAAAAGAGATAGAGGCACAGCCATTAGTTATATTTTTTCTAAGTCTAAATAGTTTAGTTTTACCAACCATTGTGATTATTGATAAGGATGGAAATGAAGTGAACAAGGGTAAGGAAGCTACTCTTGTACTCACTGCACCATCACAGAGTAAAGAACAAAAAGAGGGAAAGAAGAAAGAAGAGAAAAAGTTGACTTTTGTACCTATAGAGAAAATTTCCTTACATAGTCTAGTTAATTTACAAGTCTCTACACCTCCTCCTAGTAGTGCCACTTTTCAAAAGTCGAGTAGACAAGCTACTTCATTGTAATTATCAAGGCTGAGTCCTAGTACACCCAAGAGTGTTGATACTACATTGTTTGATGATGTAATCTTAGATGAGGTGATTATTTTACTCAATTTTGATTTGGCAAAAATCATAATTTAATAAATGAGTATTCTTCAAGATTCTCTACAAAGGAAGCAAATATAAGATATCTTAAAGAGGGAGAACAAGAAAAAGAAAGTTTTTCATGAAATTAAAGATATTTTTATTGATGCTCTTAGTCTCCTAGTTAAAAATGCACATATGCCTATCATAGAGAAAATTTTCAACATATTGGACAAGATTAAGGATGAAGACCTAGAGACCAATATAAAATTACTAGAATAGTTTGAAAGAAAATTCCATAAAAGGTTCTAGAAAAGATATCTAGTGCTATGGCACTTTGACAAGTTCATTTAGAAACCAAAATGTAGAATGTATAAGTGTCAGAGAATGTTTTCTCTGTATGCAAAGAGCTTTGCAATGTTTACCTATTCACAAAAGAGACTCAATAGGGTATTTACTAGATGCAAGGAGATTTGAAACTCACATGTACCACATTGAACCAATCTCCAAGAAATATTCAATTGTTCTTTCAAACGTTACTCATTACCTAGAGTAGGCCTACTGAATTGCAAGCCAAAGATGCAAATATAAGATCTACTTTGATTAGTATTTAGTCCACGCTAACACCTCACGTAGAATTTTTGGAAAAGGAACAAGCCTATGAAAGCACATTAATGAATATAGATTCCCATCTTTCTACTCATAAAATTTTAGTTGATCTGGCTACACAACTAGAAATCCAAGTTCAATCTCTACAACAAAAAATAATTGGGATGTTGCTTTGAAGATTATTTTATAGTTACACAAGCTAGCTTTGGACAAATATACTATAAGTGTACCACCCACATGACATACTGTCAAAAAGGGGGATTATTCAATTTTGAATTGAAATTTTGAAGATTTCTTTCAAGGCTATTTACTCAAGTGGAGTAAAATTGTCAAAGTAACTTCAACATTTATGCAAATTTTGAAAATTTGAAGTTTTTACATACAAGCTAAGCAAAGAAGGTACATTGTCTGACTTATTCATGAGACAAGTATGTGTATTCCATGACAATGTGTTTTTGCCACTCATGTAAAAGGGGGAGGTTATTAATATCATTTTAGTTTTGATAATGTAATGACAAAACACTTAGTGTTTATTCAATAGAGAATGGTGCATGCATGTCGACTGAACAGAGCAAACTGACTAATCAATGTGAGCCAAGTGAACAAAGCATGCCAATCATAAGTCTCCAGACAATGAACGATATGTAATATGACAAGTAGTGCCAAGTACTAGTATGTGCCAAGTAGTTAGTGTGTTTTGAGTCACTTAGATGTTGAGCATTCAGAGTATGTTGGTGATTTAGTTGTTGAGCAAACAAAGTGTGTCAAACGATTCAAAAGTCGAGTATCAGTAAAAAGAGCCAATTGGAGGTTGTGCATCAGAGCTTGTTGATGTCGAGTGAATATTTTATCTAATAGATTTTTTTAATGGCACAAACTTTTATGTGAACCATTTTTGGCTGATATAAACATGATTCTTTTATTATAAGGCATAAGGACAGAGTTATATTATACATCCCAATGCTATGCATACAACCAAGTAGATTAAGGTAAACATTAGGTGGCACTATGGATCAACCAGAGTCATTGATTCTAACCTAATTTCATCTCCATTATGTTTGTAAAAGAAGCAAGGTATACTTTAAGAAACCCCCCCCATCAAGAAATGTGTAAAAACTTGGCAAAAGGTGTAAAACTCTTGACAAAAAATTTAATTTTTGTGGAAAAAATTTTGGTTTAAAAAGAAAAAATAATAATATCCTTTCGCAAACCATTCATAGTCTCTTGAAAAATGTGTAAAATATAGGCAAATTATGTTGTTTACACACACACACACACACACACACACACACACACACACACACACACACACACACATTATTTCATTATGCTACTTATGAAATGTATACATCAGAGAATAATTATTTTTTCAAAGTTAAAAAATAATTTTCATGGGTGAATTGATTCATTGTGCCAGATAGAAAATATATACATTATAATTATATTGTTATATTCTATAATAATATTACAATAAAATAAAATAAACTCTTACAAAGTAAGTAAATTAGAAAAATTATATCATTCCTATCTATTTACTTATCTAATTATGCACCTTGAACATTAATAATCATTATTTTTTTATTAGAGTCCAAAGTCGCTTGATTAATTATTATCATGGGTTTTGATGATTATTTTATTTTTATTTATTAAGCTTGTTAGTGTAAATAATTATTAATTGCACTTTACTTAAGTTTACTTAGGATAAATGCATTATTTTTAATAGGTTAGACACTTAGGAGTTTGCATACTCATTTGAGTTGTCATGTTGACAACACAAGAGTTAGCCACTCTATTTTACCACATGTTGTTTATAACACTAGAGTTTGCATAACTAACCTAGTTGTCATGTTGACAACATAGTTATTCACACTCTTAATTAAGCACATGATGCCTACAACATAATTTTATATGTCTTTATTTTTATTACTATTATTATTTTTCAATATAAATTTTTTATTATTATCATTTTTATTTTTTTAATTTCTTTCTTTCTTTCATTAATTAATTAATTAATTAATTATATTTTATTTGTATGTTTCCAACATTTCTAACTTGTATTAACTTTTTGGGATATATATATATATATATATATATATATATATATATATATATATATATATATATATATATATATATATATATATATATATATATATATATATATATATATATATATATATATATCATTCTCATTGATTTTATTAATAAACCTTTTGTTTCTTATTTGCTGCTTATGTCTTTTCATATTTAGATTTATCATTTAAATATTTTTTCTCCCTCTACTTGTTCTCCTTCCCCTTATTTACCTTATTCTTGAGCCTCAAACTATTCTCGACTGTTGTGCACCTACCCCCCTTTCCTTTGCCCTTTTATCCATATTAGGTTTGCAATCTTACCACATTATTCCTTTAGCTCTCTCATCCTAATGATGGATCATAAAGTGTGATATGAAACATTGATGCAAAAAATTGTAACATAATTTACACAAAAAATACAACAAAGAATATTATTGAGTGATAAAATGCATTTTTAGAATTTTTTAATTACAATATACTATATCTAATTAAAATACTATAAAAAATATATGAGAATATTTTTGACATTGGGCTCTATAAAATGGTGTTTATAAGTTATTATTAAAAACAATCATAAAAATTAGTAAGAATTATTGAAACATTAGTTTTCTAAAATAATTATATTTCTTTAGTAATTGGATAGAAACTAGTATAAAACATGCATTTAATAGACATTTCAAATTGGAAAGTGTGAGACAATGTATGAATTAGCTTAAATGAATTTATCTAGATTGTATGTGTGGAAAAAAATGATTTTTAGATAGAAATACTCAAATTTAGTCATTTTGATAAGTCAGCCTAAAAGGTGACACAACTTTGTACTTTTATCCTATAATGTTATTTTCTAGATATTAATGATGATAGTCATGACTCACTAGTTGGGGTAAGTATTAAGGTCGTAAGATAAAAGTGATAAAAGAAAAGTGAATCACTATTGTAGTAGATTTTCCAACCTCCTTTGGTCAGTATCAATAGCCATCACTACTGTAACATTGAAAACCTTGAACATTAAACATTCTATATGAACATTGAAAACCTTCACCTTGAACTTCATCTTTCCCACAAAACTAAAATTTTCATGTCAAGGAATTTGGTGTTGTTGTGTTTTACATAAAGAACTCATGTATTGATTTTGTTGGGAAAGAAACTTTATAGTGCCAATTGTATCACCATGTCTTATCTAGTTTTGTGTATTTCTTCCTATAATTATATTTATGCATCAAACCTAAAAGTAGGAGTAGAGTGGCCAAGGAGGAGTATTTTTGTCTCTGATAGGATCAATTCTCCCAAATTTCTCCAAGAGAGGATCATCTCAGACAAGATCCTTGCTAATTTGGTAGCATCCTTTGCCCTATGGTGTTCTTCTAGGACTCCAAGGTGGATAGAATTTTGGAGTTATTTGGTTGAAACTAAGTCATCAAATTCTTCCTTCTCTTGCATCACATCTCCTTCTCTTGGAAGCCTCTTTTCTTCCTCCAACTAGGACATTGATGTAGCTGAGGATAAATGTGGTGATGATGGGTGTATAAACATTGTTGAGATAGATTTGCCTAGATGGGTAATGGACTAGTTGGAGGAGCTTGCAAATCTTATAAGAAATGGGGGATAGAAAGAGAGGGACATCAATGATATGCTACTTCAAGTTTCTAACCCGCCAATTTTGGAAAACTCTGAAGAAGATGTTTACTTGGATAGCCAAACTATTATAGAGGGTTTCTTACTTAAAGCAGATTTGATGTCAAATTCACTGAAAAAGAAGGGTGGAATTCAAAGGATGTGGTAGAGATTTTCAACATTGAGTACAATCCCATTAAAAATCTCACTAAGAAAATATCTTGATAGTTGGTCAAAAGAATAGGGAAGCTTGCTAAATTTGTGGCGAGAGCATGAATCACTTTGTCATGGTAAATTTCTTGTCATGAACCATTCATTATCTCTACTTGCTTAAACACATTTCCAACCTAATTTTTCTATTGGTTTATTAAGAAATAATATAAAATACTATGATTTAATCTATATTTTCAAGCTAATTCTTCATTATGTTGGGTACTGAGGAAATATATAAAATACCATGATATTTGATTTGCAATCCGTATTGTTGTGCAATATTATACTATTGGACATCACAATGAATCTTTTTCTTTTCTATAATGTTCTATTTATTCCTTATTTGTTTAAATTCTTGAGGGCTCCATATAAACTAGAAATAACAATGTAGAATGAAATTTCTTTTATCTGACTTTTGGTTATCCAATTGCCCATATATTCTTTAATTTGATTACTTCTTCTTCTCCTTGTTGTTGATTTTTGATGTTGATCTTACGATAATATCATGATAGTGACATCAAATCACACGATCTTCTAGATTAAGCTCATTGGGTTTTGACTATTATCAGACATCTAACAAAGGTAGGATGTTTGAGGAAAAAACTATGTAAATTTTTTATCAATCAACTTTATGAATTGAATTGGGATAAATAGTTATTTTTAATCAAATAATTCCCATAATAAATCATTTCATTTTATCTCCTTTCAAATCACACTCAGTAAAAACTGAAAAGTAATGATATTGTGAAGAATTGTATGTATTTTATATTTGATCAAATCACACTATAAAAGAATGGGATTGAATAAAATGGAGGGAGCCATTGATTTGAAATGGAAGAACACTTGTTCATATTTTTTTTTTATTGTTCAGGTGTGGTTATCCAATACACAGAATAAAACTAAATAGAAGGAAAATGGGCTATGAAGTGTGAGATCTGGTGTTGTGTATTTAGATCAACAATCATTCATATCAATTCAATAACAAGAAAAATACACATATAGATTAATAAAAAATACGATAACAAAAATCATGAACTCTAATTTTGCAAATTATCTAACAACTTTTATATGACTAAATATGCAAGAAGTACAATATAACTATAAATACCTAAAAAGTAAAAAGTAAATGGTAAATCTCTTCATTGACTTGATCTCTAAAACTGTGATACTTCTATATCCTATATGGATGTTGTTTAGTGTGGAGCCTGATTAGTCCCCAAGTGGGAGATTTTTAGATTGTGGTGACTGATCAGGAAAGTACTGTACATACTTCATAAATTTTTGGGCAGTGGCCGACATGGTAGCCGACATATTATGGCCGACATATGGCTGACATGTTATAACCCTAAAGTAGTTTAATACTTGTATAAAAGGGCTTAGGGTTGGGTATTTTTCATAATGTTGTGATGCAAAATTAGTTCTTGCGGCAGTATTGATGTATAAGGGATTACAAATTGTAATCAGGTTGTAATCATTGGATTGTAATAAGATCGGACTTGCTGTTTGGTGGACGTAGCACAGGGATTGGGTGAACCACGTTAAATCTTGGTGCCTTGTGTTCATTTCTATGTGTTCTATTATTTTTTCTGTTATTGGTTATATTTGCATGTAGTTTTTTTTTATTTTTTTCCGTGGTTTATCCTAACAATGGACTCTAGATCTAGAAATTGGCTAGTATTAATAGGTTCCTCTTCCTTATGAGTTGGGTATTCAAAATCCAAAAAATCTTCATCTTAATTGTGACTCTAAGACCAAGATCCATCATTTATGTCAAAATCAACAATAGCACCACCAAGTTTTGAAGTGTTGCAAATGCCTCATCTTTCATACATGGAATTCCAAATTTCTAGTGACCTATCATAAGGAAAATCTCTAACATTATATTGAGTTACAACTAACCTCAAGTAGGTTTCCAAATTTCTATCTAGTTTGTTTCTAATCTTTGGTTGCAAAAACCCCAATGTACTAAAAGCTCGCTCATCTTCCAATAACCCTAATATCATTTTTTGACATAAATCAACAAGTTCAAAATATTATGATATTGAATGATGCAATACTTCACACTAACTCATCCTTTTCCAAAGCCTTGTTATTGAATAATGATCAAATGGATTCTCAATTTTTTTCCATCTTGTGTTTAGGATTATTTGAATCTAAAATTCCTTGTACTAGTTGTCCATTGTGATCTACATGGTTTGAAAACTATGTTGTCAATCCATCGTGCTTTTTATAAAACAACTTTGCATAATTTGAATTATCTCTAAAGTTTTTTCCAAAATTGAGGAAACACACAAATGATGGATTCAATAATTTCTTCTTAAGGGAAACTTTCATGAATCTAACTTGAAAGTTCATAGGAGATAGACTTCACATTTTCAACAAATCTTCTTGTAAAAATCTTCCTTTCTCATTGGTAGTACTCCACCTCTCTTGGTTTTCTTAGATTGGTGCATTGGTATTTGAAATCCTTTCACAAACACACAAAAATCATTTTTTGCATTGAATCATTAAAATTTCTCAACATGATTCAAATTTGTAATTATCTCCCACTTGGAAAAAATTGGGTATGAAGTGTGAGATCTAAATACATAGCATCAAGGGCCATACATGTCATTTAACATAAATTATTATTATCATTAATATACATAGTTATGTCTTGGGATTTCTTAACAATTTTATTCATTAAATCTAACATGGGAAGAAGACTAGCTTAAGTTAATAGGATCTCTATATCTTCTAACTTATTTAACAAATCATCAGCTTTGTCTACTATAAGGTGTTTCTCATATATTACTCCAATCAAGGATTGATGTTCTACTAGAATTTATTCTACTAGTCTATGCAAAGATATCCATTTGGTCTCAACATCCTTGAGAATCTTGTTTCCTAGTGTTACTCCCTCTAAAAAAATATTAAATTCATCAAAATGTTTAGGGCTTTTGAAAAAGTAGGAGTTGAGCTCATGGATTAGATCTTCAACTTTTGAGACTGTAGGAAAATTTCTTATAATCTTATATACTAAATTAATTTAGTGGGCCATGTAGTGTATGCCAATCATGTAAGGTGCAGTACTAGTTTGTAATCTTACACAAAGACTAGTATTTTTTCCTTGCATTATTGCAGCTCCATCAACTCTAACACACACTAACTTCTTAGCAATTGTCAAGTCAACCATACCAGAAATTTCTTTAAAAGGCTTCTTAACTTCTCAATATAAATTTTCTGTAGTTGAATTAATCCTCATTTTACAAACACAAAGTAGATGAGCTTGACAAACATGTTCTTTTACAGTATATACATGCATAGAAACCCATGTAGTGTTATCTATTGTAATGACTTCATCTAAGGATAATTAAATGATCTTAGATTCTTTTACTCTCTTGTGTACATTTTTCTTTTCTACCTCAGCAAGATAGTTTGACATTCCCCATTTAGTGGTTATTGACCAATGTGACACATGATAGTGAGGAACTCTTTAAAAAATAGTAAATTACTATATTCCAAGAAGTCTTTCATAGGATGCCCTCTGGACAAAATATAAAAAATGATAGTCATATGAATGGTCTTTGCCAATTTGCATCATTGGCTACATGTTGAAGCCCAACCTTGATTGGATTTCCATTAGTACTAGTCCCAATTACTACCATACTCTTGAAATGATCTTCATATTCTATGGCATACTTAGGGTGAAGATATTCTTCCTTTGATTTCCATCATACTATTTCTATTTGCTTTCCATCTATGGTATTTTTTTCATAAACCTTACCAATATTCTTTTCTATAGTGTCAATATTAAGCTATAACTTCTTCTCTACTTTAGTTTTCTAGGTACAAATTGTATATCATTGTTTGGGTCTGGTTCAATAAATAATTACTTTGCTATCCAATCAACCTTAAAATTCCTTTTCATTTCCTACTCTAGCCCTATATTTACATGGCTTTTTCTTTTCATCCTACCAACATCAATATTATATTTCATTACAAGATATTTTTTTGTTCCAACATTTTTATCCTTTTTTGATGCATTTTCATTTAACTCAATAAAATTTCCAACTTTTCATGGTTGCCAGCTATTGTGATTGGCTTCTACAATTGTAATTACACAAGTTGATGGACTAGAAACATTTCTAATTTTGAAGAAATCCTTTATGGTACTATCTCTATTTTTTGTGCATTTTAATGACCTCCTAATCCCTTCACTATCCTTAGGAGTCTTACTCTTGTCAACATGTAGACTTCTACTTCAATCCCTTTACTAGCCTCAACAGTCTTACCCTTGTCAACATTTAGCCTTCCATTGATAATTCATTCATTTCCCTGAGACTAAGTAGTGTTATTTGGAGACTTAAGCTCACTTGACATCCCAATCTACTGAGTCACTGACAATCCCTTCACTGCCTTGAGAATGAGTAGTATTAGTTTGAGACTAGGAATTGAAATTGATAACAATACTATGAAGTGTGAATAAAGTGTTGCCTACCTTGGTCCTTTATGCTTTATCTAGAATTGTAATTGATGTGTAATGTGTTATAGGATTGTAACTCTACTCTTTGGATTGTCAGTTGTCTACTAAAATATAAAATTCAACAAAAATCAGAAATTTTCAATAAACAAAAATATAGTTTCTTTTTAATCATCCATTCTAGTGAATCTAGCATTTAATTTACTCGTGAAACAATCTTTTTATTTTAGTTCAAGATATTTTATTGAAGAATTTTTTTATAAAATCAAATAAAGACAACTCATGTCCCCCAGAGCTTGAAAAGTATTTATTTGATTTAAAGGATAAGGCTCCAAATAGAGAAAATGATATATATCCTCATGTACTGAATCTAATCATGTACTAAATCTAGTCCATCTTTTTGTCCAATAGAAAAGAAATAATATGGGATTTTTTGTTGTTGTTGTTGTTGTAGGTCCTACTCCAATGACAAGTCCTAACTAAGAGAAATGCCTATTTCAACTTTTTCAAAAGTTGCATGGAATCTAGTCCTACTTGATTACTATCTACTAAATAAGCATGATAGATTCTTTCTACACTTTCAAGTTGTACTCAAACCAATATTCAATTTTGAACATGTTGTACTAAATCTAATCCATCTTGAGAGCCAATATCAAAGAAGCATAATAAATTCTTTCTTGAATCTCAAATCCTACTTATATGATATAGTTCTAATGAAGGGAAATCATTTGGCATAAGTTTGGGTAAAAATAGATGATATGCTAGGAAAACTCTTGAGTGACTAGCAAGGAGAGCCAATTTAATTTTCATAACCTCGCTCTTAATCTATTGTACATTTATAAATTAATTTATAGTTTTGTATTATTTGAAAATTTTGTCAAAAATATTGATCTACTTTATTGAAATACATAGAGAAGATGCTGCCATGGATAGTCCAAGATGTTTAATGGAAATTTTGTAAATGAATCATTGGTAAAATGCCACAAAGCTCAATTTAAACAACAATTGTAGATGAAAATTTTCTAGAATTTTCTCTAAGTTTTTTGTTTGTCACTACCAATCAGAAAAGCGAAAGTGGTCAATAAATGTTGTCTTCTCTAGTTGGCATTTTGACAATTTTTTATACATACAAAAGAGAAAATATACATCGAAAGTCATTTTTTTTTATTGTTCTAGCTATATGCGTTATCTATAACATAGTCTGAGTTCAAATGAAAATAAGTTCATTTCCATATAGTTTTGTGGTGGGAACTAAACCCATAATTTTCAGTATTTTTCAACAACTAAAAAATTGTCTATAAAAATTAGGAAAATATATCATTTCTTATTCCAAATAATTATTAAAAATTATAATCTTAATATTCAACCATTTCTACACTTTTGATTAGTTTACTTCATTTTCAAATTCTAAATAATACTACTAGTTTTATGTCATTGAAGATGGACAATTATAGTTTTGTTAGCCTTTTCCTTTACAAAAGGGTGACATAGGCTTGTGCATTTACCCACTAATAAAGATTGTGCATTATTGCTTGCCTTGACAATTACTTTGTGTTTTTCTAGAAATTCTTTGACAACTGGCTCGGTAATGTTGGGCCAAAAATGGGAACTTTTATTAGATTTTACAGAATTCTACAAAAACAACATTTTTTTTAAATATTGAATCTCATGCAATGAAAGAAAAAGGTGATAACATATGAGTCGACCCTTCATTTAGTTTGTCTTTAGGGTTGCCCAATGGTTTGATTATTCAATGGTTGAAGAGGTAGCTGCTAGCTCTTCTCAGGTGGTTGAAGGTAACAAAATGAGGGAAGTGGTTATCCAACAATAGGATGCACTGGATAGTGCCTATCATTGATGCAACATTTAACTACTACCATATACACTAAGTCCATTTTTGCTCCAGTTCAATGCCAGTTAACTATATTAACTACTATAGAATGCTAAAAGGATTGTCACAACAACAAATTTTCTCCTTGTATCTATTTTTAACTATCTTTGGAGAAGGATAATAACATGATTTGGTGAGATGTGTTGTAACTATAAGACTCTGTACATTTCATTTCTATAGTAAACGGTGTGGTTCTTTTAAATATTTTTATTGATCATTGCTCAGTCAGATGGTGTTGTGTCATTAGTTTATCTAAAGATGCCTTCATTAATATTGCTTGTCATAAAGCTACCAAAGTTACCATCAACTATGAATATAATAGATGACATTGTAAGCAATCTTTGCAACCTATAAGTTGGCACACATCACAATGAAAGCAAGCCCATGGTTGGTACTATATTTAAACAAATTCATAAAACCTCAAGGAGTGCTTTACATCATTTTCTTTGTGGAGAAGGACAAGTAGGGTCTCCTAGGATTGAAAGCATAACCTAATCACCTTATTTTTAAAAGTTGCAATTAGGTTATACCACCTAGAAATTTTATCTCGCTTCAACTAAGTAAAAATGGTGAGTAATTTTAGGTTATGGTGTACATCCCTTGCATTGAAGTCACCATAAACATTTAAACAAAATGGGGAGGCTAGTAAATCATGACATTGAGTTGTAATGGGGACATCTACACATGTACATTTAGGATGAGAAACCTAAGTATCTAGTCAATCACCTCAAGGCCCATTTCTCCTGATGATAGACACACTTGATATCTAGTCATGAGTTTGAGCTTTGATTTTCACTTTTTTAAGCTTTTTATATAGAATTCTAAAGGAAATACCACTTTAAATAATTTTTCTTAGAGTGATCACTTTTATAAAGGAATGACCTCATTGGGTAATACATAATAGATTGTAAAAGCACACCGTGCACATCAAATACTTGTTCATTCAATTGAAAAAATGAAATGTGACTTAATCTAGAAACACAAATAATGTTATTATGAAATCACAATTTTTTTTTAGCATAATACACCAAACTATTTAATAGTTTTACACATTTTCTATATCCCATGGCCATATGTAGCTGATCAATAAAATGAAATCTCAAGTTATAGTAAATTACTAACTAGTCAACTTACTTTTTTCTCTTGTTTATAGTAATGTAATTTGATATATTCATTGAAATGTTGTCTCTATTGTGTAGGGTTTGAGTGTGCCTAGGATCATTTCTATAAACTTTAGTATTACTAACTAGGTCAAGAGCATCTATCAACTACACTAAGGTCTTTGCAACCTCCTCCTACACATATGACATAATGTAATTACATAACCTAGAATAATGGAAGCCCTCTCATTTCATCAAGTGTCAAAGTGTATTGCGATGAAGGTTTTCATTAATGTTCCAAAGAAATTATCTAATTTCTTTGAGAATATGGAAAATACCCTAAATAATATATGATGAATGCAATAGATATATTCAATTGCATCATATAATTAGGTAAAATGCAACCTGAGGCCATTGGCAGCTTTCTTTAAAGGAAACACTTAGTTGATTGGTATAGATCTATATTTTACAATACTATAGCCACATGAAATCAACTTGGTGATCTATTTCTTGATTGTTTCTTTGAAGACATTAATCATTTTTGCTTCCTTCTAAAAACATTTCCTATTAAAAGAGTTATCCAAGAAATAATTTTAGACTTAGAAACTTGATTCAAAAATACCTGATGTAAAATCCCCCCCCCTCCCTAATGCTCACCCATTAGCAACTATGGCATTTATTTTATATCTAAAGGCATGTAACTCAAATATAGCCACATTCATTTACTCATTTCCAATAAACTCTACTAGATTCTTACAACATAAAATAACAAAAAAATATAACCAGAATGAAATTAGTCTACTGTGTCACAAATCAATATATAGAGACTAACTAATGCAACATTAATATGTACATGAAACATAAAAAAATCTCTTTGATAGGGTGTTTTGAAGACTTTGGTGGAAAAAAGTATGATAGACGTATTGGTATTATATGTTTCAAAACTACTAAAGATAAAAGTGAAATTCTCAACTCAAGGTCTTTCTATTGGGATTAAAGATAGAGTAACTGAGAGAGGGGGGGGGGGGGGAGGAGGGGGGGGGGGGTTGAATCGGTTACAAACAAAAATTAATCCACAGATCCCTTAGATGTCTTAAAGATCTAGTTACTACTGATACTCAGTAAACAATGCTGTAAGTCTGTAAATTTAATTATTACTTATTTTCAAGTATTCATGTATGTAACTAAAAAAAAAGTCAACACAAGAGACACCAAATTCAATGTGGAAACCTAATATGGGAAAAACCACCAAGTAACTAGTCACCAATTTTTTACTCTTCTAAAGTGAGCCCTGTTAGGAGCCAACCCTGTCAAAAGTTACAATGCATGCTATTAGGTGTGACCCTGTTAGACGATTTAATCACCCTATTAGGAGAGGCCTTGCTAGAGGTCTTTAGAACAATTCAACTAAACTATCATCTTGTTAGAGGATTTACAAAATGGTTGTTAAACCAACTCTATTAAGAGATTTGAAATCACTGCTACAATGGTTAGAAAGAAACAATGAACTGACCTGAACAAGATGCAACTGAATTTTTGGTTACAAGTCTCTATTCAACATCATTAGATCCTCCTTGATCAAATATGGCTCTACTTCTCCTCAATGATCTTTGATCATCCTTCAAATCTGCTTCCACAATAATCAGTCTTCATATCACATTAATTCCACATTCTTTTTCTTTCCTTGCAATTCGCAACTTGACCTCTTACTTATACCATTCAAATTATCAAGTTTGCTCATTCACATGTTACATTTACCAATAAACCATACATCAGTCGGCTATAGATATTACTCTAAGAAAATAAATGATATTTCATGAAATAATGAAATCCTTTACTGGCCGACCCTACTCGGTAAATACTTCTTCCAAAAATTTCCTGAGTTAACCTTCTTGACTCAGTTAACATTTTAATATCCTTAAAATCCTTTGGCTACCAAGTTTACTCGGTAAGAACTAAATCCCATTGGTAAGAACTGTTTCTTCCAAATTACCTTTGATGATCGAGTGAGCTCGGTAAGAACTGCTTCTTCCAAATTACCTTTGATGACTGAGTGAACTCGGTAAGAACTATTTCTGTCACATTTTTTTGATTATTGAGAGATTTCAGTAAGAACTAAATTTCTTTGATTACCTTGAAAGCTCAATAAACATTGTCATTTGTCTAGCTAACCTTCTAAGCTCGGTAGACACTATCCTTTGCCTTGCTGACCTTCTAAGCTCGGTAGACACTATCTGATGACTAATATGACATTTGTGTGACATCAAAGACAACTCACAATTGAACAATTATATCCAACAATCTCCCTCTTTGGCATTAATGGCAACACAACATGTCATAGTAGAATGAAATTTGAAAACAAGTCTTTTAATGATAGAATACAAAACTCCCTCTTTCATAATAATCTCTCCCTCTTACAAAAACTCATATTATTAGCAAATTTTAGAAAGATATGATAGTATATTCTACCTCTTTGACAACACATGCCAAAGACAACTCAAAACAACTAAATAACATTGTACCTACTGTATTGATTTATATGCAATATCTTCATTGGTTTGCTGCATCAACTGATAGATTTCCAATTCCGTTCCTGTTGATGCATCACTAAAACTATATTTTAGTGAGCTTCAGATAAGGGAATGACCCTTAACTTACCTCTTAGATACAAAAATGCATTCTTAGGTAAAGGCTTTGTGAATATGTCAGCAATTTGTTCCTTTAATTGCACATATTCCAATCAAATTCCTTTTCTTGCACCAATTCTCTGACAAAATGATATTTTATGGAAATATGCTTGGTTTGTGAATGCATCACTGGATTCTTGGAGATGTTAATTTCACTTGTGTTATCACAAAACATAACAACTGGTTCTTTGATAACTTGCTTCATACCTTCCAATAATTGTTTAAACCACACAATGTTTGAGTAATTTACTATTGCTACAACATATTCAGCCTCTACTATGGATTGAGATGTACAATTTTGTTTTTTGCTTGTCCAAGAAACCAATTTTTTTCCAAGAAAGAAAGCTCCTCCACTTGTGCTCTTTTTGTCATCAATATTTCCTTCCCAATCTACATCAGTGAACACCTTTAAATCCAAATTTTCTCCAAGTTTATACCATAATCCATAATCTTTAGTTCCTTTTAAGTATCTCATGATCCTTTTGATTGCCATCATGTGATTTTCTTTTGGTTTTGCTGAGAATCTTGCTACAATCCCTACTGCAAGGGCAATGTTTGGTCTTGTGTGCACTACATATTACAACTTTCCAATCATAGATCTATACAATGTCTGATCCACTTCCTTTGATTCATCATCCTTGGTAAGTTTTAATCTAGTACACATAGGAGTCCCAACTAGTTTGCAATCTTCCATACCAAACTTTTTCAGTATCTCCTTGATGTATTTAGACTGAGTGATCTAGATGTCATTCTTATTCTGTTGAATTTGAATACCAACAAAGAATTTTATTTCACCAAACATTGACATTTCAAATTTCTTGTTCATTTATTCTAAAAATTATTTGCAAAAATCATCATTTCTTGTGAACATAGTATCATCTACAAATATTTCTACCAAAACAATCTTATTATCTGGTCCTTCCTTTATGTACAAACTATTGTTGTCATTAGTTCTTTGAAAACCAATCTAAATAAGATAGTTATGCAATATTTTATACCATGCTCTAGGGGCTTGTTTCAGACCATATAATACTTTATGCAATTTGAAGATGATGTCCTTCTTGTCTGGATGAACAAAACCTTCAAGCTGTTCAATGTAAACCTCTTCACCCAATATGCCATTGAGAAATGTTGACTTGACATCCATCTGATAAAGTTTGTATCCTTTGAATGTAGCATATGCAAGTAAGGTTCTGATACCTTCCAATCTTGCAATATGAGAAAAATTTTCTCCATAGTCTACACCTTCTTCTTGTGAATATCCTTTGCATACCAATCTAGCTTTGTTCCTTGATACCTTACCATCTTCATTTAGTTTGTTTCTGAATACCCACTTTGTTCCAATCACATTCTTTTCTTTGGGTCTAGGTACAAGAGTCCATGTTTTTTTTTTCTCTATCTCTTCTATCTCTTCATTCATAGCTTCAATTCAACTCTCATTGTCTAGTGCATCTTTGACATTTCTAGGTTCAAAATCAGCAAGTAAACAAGTGCCTTTCAACTTACTTCTTGTCATTGTTCCTTCTGATTTATCACCAATGATTTGATCTAGTGCATGATGCTTTCTTACATACTTGGCTAACATGGGCTCCTTGCCTTTTGAATGACTTGCATTATTATCCTTTGGTGTCTCAACTTTTGGTTTTGATTCTATTTGCTTGGGCTCAGTAGATGCTAACTTAGTAGCTTCTATTTACAACTTAGGTTCTTGCAGCTTAGTAGATGCTGACTTGGTTTGAACTTCTTGTGACTTAGTTAATGAAGACTCCAGAGTTGAGGATTCCTAATTAGTGGGTATACTTGGCATTGTATCAGGTTCAATGTAAAGAAATCTTCAGTAGTATTCATGTTCCTTTTTTCTTTCTTCTTCTGTTCTTTCTACAAACTCATCAACTTTCACATGTGCACTTTCAATAATTTTGTGAGTAGATAAGTTCAAACATCTATATGCTTTGCTTTTGCAAGAGTATCCCAAAAATATTCCTTCATCACTTTTTACATCAAATTTTCCTTTTCTAGATTCTTTCAAAATGTAACATTTGCTTCCAAATATTTTTAGATAACTTACATTGGGTTTGTAGCTATACCACAACTCATAGGGTGTTTTGAATGAGTCCTTTTTCAGTTGTATTCGGTTCAAGGTATGAACTGTCGTGCTGATAGCTTCCTTCTAGTATTTGATAGCAATGCCTTCCTCAATCATTAAGGTTCTTGCACAATCCATTATAGATCTATTCCTTCTTTCTGCTATTCCATTTTGTTTTGAAGTTCTAGGTGCGGAAACCTCTCTTTTGATTCCCCTTTCAATGCAAAAGTTATTGAACTCATGTGAAATGAATTCATGACCTCTATCAAACCTTTAGCATTTTAGTCTTTTTCCTATTTCCTTTTCTACTCTGCCCAAATACCATTTGAACTTTTCAAATGCTTTTGATTTCTCTCTAAGGTACATGAAAGTCATCATTCTTGAATAATCATCAACAAACCGAATGAAGAATTTTTCACCCATATAAATTTCAATGCCAATAGGTCCACATAAATTAGTATGTACAATTTCTAAAACTTCTTTAGTTTGATATTTCTTTCTTTTAAAACTTTTCTTTCCCATTTTACCAATTTGACAATTCTTGCATAGACCAACCTTAGGTTTCTTTATGTAAGGAATACCTCTTACTTTCCTGGATTTATTGATTTTTATTAAGTTGTCAAAGTTTTCATGACACAACCTCCTATGCCATAACTAACTTTCTTCAATTTGAGCAATGAAACATGAACATTCACCAAGTTCAAGATAAAACAAGTTACCTTTTGTTTGAGTGCTTGATCCAATCAGCTTTCCTTTGCCATCCAACAATATTTCTTTTCCATGCATAAATTCTACTTTGAATCTATTATTGAGTAGTTGTGCCACACTCAAAAAATTGTGCTTTAGTCTTTCTACCTAATATGCATTATTACAAACAAGTTCCTTGGTTAGTGAGATTCTTCCTTTTCCTCTTATACAACAAGGTTCATTGTTACCAAATCTTACACTGCCACCATCATAGTCTTCAAAGTATTCAAATTTATTTATCATGTGATGAGAACAACCACTATCTATGATCCATGTATCATTTTTTCTCATATGAGAAATTAGTGCCATTTCCTCATCATTATTAGATTCATCTTTTACAACAATGTAGGCAATTTTATCTTCTTCTTCATCATCAGAATCATTCAAATCTTTTGCCATAAAACATGTTTTCTTACCTTTATCCTTGAATTATTTGAAGTCTTTCTTGCCATTGTACTTGTGACCTTTCTTCTCATCTTTGTTATGCTTATTTGGGCACTTGGTAGCAATATGTCCAATTTCTTCACAAGAAAAATAGATTAGAGGAACCTTACATTTGTATTTCCCTTTGGCTCTTGAATATTTTCTTTCTAGTAGAGCTTCAACCACTTCAAGATCACTATCTAAACTTTGATTTGATTCTTCATCACTTTCTGATTGTGGATCCTTCATCTTTTTCCCTTTTTCTTTGAGTTAAAGCTTGGCTTCAAATCTTGATTCAACATTCTTGGCAGTTGGAACATAATTGCCATAGTTGTCTAGCTCAAATGCAGTCAATCTTACGACTATGGCCTCTAAATTTATTTTATGATTTGCCTCACATCTCCTTTCTTGAATTTTAGAGACTCTAATTGCATAAATGGGAAGTAAAGTTCTAAGAACTTTACTTATAACTGTCTCCTCACTAATATTGCCTCTAGATGCTTTGATTGCACTAACACATGCTTTAACTCTTTCAACATACTTTGCAATGGTTTCCTCCTCTCTCATGCTCATTTGATCAAATTGTCCTCTCAAACTTTTTTCTTTGGCTCTTCTTACATTATCATCTCCTCCATAGATTTCTTTCAGCTTGTTCCACATTTCAAAGGCAGTTTTGCAATCCTTGATGTCATCAAATTCTTCATAACTCAGAGTAGATACTATATCTATCATCATGTTATTATGATTCTTCATAACTCAGAGCAGATGCTATATCTATCATCATGTTATTGTGAGTCTTCTTTTTAGCAATATCATTGATAGATAATGTACCAGAAGGTTCTTCATATTTTTCATCAAGGTACTTTACCCTTGTATCACCAATAGAAGCTAGATGAAGCCTCATCAATCCTTGCCATGCCGAGTAGTTGTCCCTGTTAAGTCTTGGAATTTACCTTTTGTAAGACATCCTGATCTTTAGGTTAGATCCTTTAAATCTTTTCCTGTAAGCACCAATAACTCTGATACCAATTGTTGGGCTTAATGATAGAGTAACTGGGGGGGTGGTGAATCAATTAAAAAAAAAATAATCCACATATCTGTTAGATGTCTTAAAGATCTAGTTAGTATTGATACTCGGTAAACAATTTTGTAACTCAGTAAATTAAATTATTACTTATTTTCAAGTATTCATGTATGTAATTGAAAACAAGGTTAACACAAGAGACACTAGATTTAACGTGGGAACCCAATATGGGAAAAACCACCAAGTAACTAGTCACCAATTTTTCACTCTTTTGAAGTGAGCCCTATTAGGAGCCAACCCCGTTAAAGGTTACAATACAAATTATTAGATGTGACCATGTTAGAGGATTTAATCACCCTATTACAAGTGGCCTTGCTAGAGGTCTTTAGAACAATTCAACTAAACTATCACCTTGTTAGAGGATTTACAAAATGGTTGTTAAACCAACTTTGTTCAGAGATTTGAAATAACTGCTACAATGGTTAGAAAGCAACAATGAATTGACCTGAACAAGATGCAACTGAATTTGTTGGTAATAGGTCTCTGTTCAGCATCATTAGATCCTCCTTGATCAAATATGGCTCTTCTACTCCTCAATGATCTTTGATCATCCTTCAAATTTGCTTCCACAATAATCAGTCTTCATATCACATTAATTCCACTTTCTTTTTTTTTCTTGCAATTCGCAACTTGACCTCTTACTTATACCATTTAGATTGTCAAGTCGGCTCATTCACATGTTACATTTACCAATAAATCATACATCAATCAGCTTCAAATATTGCTCTGAACAAATAAATGATATTTCATGAAATAATGAAATCCTTTACTGCCCGACCTTGCTCGGTAAATACTTCTTCCAAAAATTTCCTGAGTTAACCTTCTTGACTCGGTTAACATTGTAATATCCTTAAAATCCTTTGGCTGCCAAGTTTACTTGGTAAGAACTGAATCCCATCGGTAAGAACCACTTCTTCCAAATTACCTTTGATGACTGAGTGAGCTTGATAAGAACTGCTTCTTCCAAATTACCTTTGATGACCAAGTGAACTCGGTAAGAACTATTTCTATCACATTTTCTTCAATTATTGAGAGAGCTCAATAAGAACTAAATTTCTTTGATTACCTTGAAAGCTCGATAAACATTTTCCTTTGTCTAGCTGACCTTCTGAGCTCAATAGACACTATCCTTTGCCTTGCTAACCTTCTCAGCTTGGTAGACACTATCTGATGACTGATATGACATTTGTGTGACATCAAAGACAACACACAATTGAACAATTGTATCCAACACTTTCAATGTAGAAAAACTATTGAAACTTGTTGAGAAGAGATGACATCAAATCCACGATGAAACAATGGTTCATTAGGTTGCTTTAAAAGTTCAATAGACTAGAAAATAAAGCATTTTAACAATTATTTGTCTAAATTCTTATTTTTTCCCATCGTGAATTTGACATTTGAAGAATGGAAAGAAGGAGTAATCAAAATTACCAACTTCAATGTCCAAACATAATCAAAATTGATAAAAATAATAAAAACTAGTGATTGAGGAAGTCAAAACCATTACACCAATTGTGCTAGGGCATCAATTATCAACATAAATATGCAACCATTTTGTTTCAAACAAACTATAACATTTAGGAGATTGAATAAACTACCTAAACCATGAAATTTACAATTTTTCAATGGAACTAAACCATGCATAGCAACAATTATGAGGAAGATGATGATCAAGAATGCATGAATCTTGAAGGAATGATGAAACAAAGAAATCAATGAAACAAAAACATAATAGTCAAATTTGAATCTAATATTTATCTCTTTGTAGCCTAGAAGTAGAAATATGGTCCAATTTGCACTCTTACCCTTGATAGTGAGCATTTTGTAAAAACTTTTTAAAAATGGAAGGTATCTCTCTATGATCTATGCCATCCAAAATCTGGAACTATTGAAAGTGGCTTTGTATATTTAATCTTTCATTGCCAAATAATAATCGCCAATTAGAATTTATGTCAACCATTCCAATTTCTGTGAGCTAAAAAGAGCCAACTCCTTCCATGAAAAATGGAAAACCATTGGAAACATGAGCCAACTAAAGCGGGAAAAAATGAAATACATTGGGCAAACCCCACATACGCATGCAAATCTTATGCCTAGAGACTTGGTAAATATGGCATTGGTCACAATAACCAAGTCAGCTCTATGAAAGTGAATGATGGTAGCAATGAAGTCAATTATAGATTATTGCTTGGTGATTGGTAGGAATAATGACCCACTAGCCACAACCATGGTGGGTGATAGGGCCACAAAGTAATGGCCCAAAAATTGTCAAAATTAACACCAACAAATGTCAAAATTTTCTTGATTATGAATATTCATAACTAAAAGACACCCAAAAACTTAAGGTTAACCTAATTTTGTGAAGGAGAATATGAAAGAGAGTATTTGGTACAATGGAAGCATTGAGAAGATGGCTAAGACAAAATTTTAAAAGGAAGACTCAGTTTGAGAGGAAAAGAAACAAGTAGTTAAAGGTTAGAGAAGATAGATTTGATTAGGAAGATCAAGAGATAATCGGTAAAGAGAAGATTTGACATCAGGCAATAAGGTGTTAATTGAAGGATCAGATACTAGATCATTCTAATAGGTGATATAGAGTAAATATCTTAATAGAGTAGTCTTAACAAGATTTTGTAAATCTCTCAATTGAGTGCTTGGTTTATTGTCAGTAAATAGCAAGGTGATACCTAATAGTCTTTTGTAAGCCTTTAATAGGTTAGACCTCTCATGAGGTAGATCATAGTTTACGATCAAAACATTGTAGCCATAATAGGCTAGAGTTTACAACTACAATAGTGCAAATTTTTGGGTATTAACCCCACCCTAGTTTTACCTTCTCCTTGAAGGGTTTGTTGGTAAGTAAATCTCGTTTGTTATGTGTTGATTTATTTCATGTTTTAGATGTGATGAATGGTTACATATTTTAGTTTACATGTTAAGTTATGAGATGGATGAAGGTGATATTTTTTAGAGGCAAAGGTTTTAAGCGCTAATTCACCATGCCTCGCCCCACCCCCCCCCCACCCCTGCCCTCTCAAAACCTACTTTCCCATTGTTATTTCCCACAATTATATGCTAAAAGTTTAGCTTAAGTAAACTAGAGATAATAAGTGACCTAATAATTATATCAAAATGATTTTATTAATAATGTGATATCTTATTACTCTAACACCGCCCCCTCCCCCACACCACCCCCCCCCCCCCCCCACCCCCCCTTAAGATAAACTTAGGGAGTAGCTAAAACCATAGAAACTACTGTTGAAAGTAAATCTGGGTCCTGCAAAACAAAGCTAGATGAGGTATTGAAGCGGAAGAAAATTTCTTACAGGAGGAGAAATAGAGAAAACTGCATGGGAAAAATCCTACTCCAAAAAGAGATAGAAAGAATGCTGAAAGAACTAATGAAGGACTAAAGAATCCTTCAAACTAGGGATTTCTTCGAAGATAGGAACACAACTGAAGCATGAAGTCACAAACAATACCAAACTAATGATCTTAAGAACTACCACTGTATAGAATATGACTAGATAGAGAAAACTAAGTCTAAAGAGCTAATCAATCAATGATGGAAGGTATATTCATGGTCTCCAAAACCAAGAAAAAAAGAAAGTCAATGTAGTTGATGAGTCATCTCACCGAAATGCATACATGGACAACCATTGCAATTGTCTAGTACATAGGATCAAATACTAAATACATAGCTCACTCCATTGAACCATGACAGAAATACAACCAAGATAACCTTTTATGCACCCTAAAATGGTTGCCTAGACTATGGGCCCCTATTATTCAATTCATCAAATTTCCTAAATCAATGGTTTGCAATATATTGCTAAATCAATTCAAATCAATTTCTTTGATCAAATTGTAATTAATTCAATTATTTCAACATTTCCTATGGTTTGATAATTTTATCCTAAGTCTTATTTTATTAAAATAAAACCTCACTTTAATTAAATAATTAATCCACATTTAATTAATTAAGAGAAAAACCCCTCTTTTAATTTAATTAAATATTTCCTATTTAATTAAAAGAACTTGCTCCCTTTTAATTAAACAAAATCCCACTTAAAAAAGGAAATAAAATAAATTCTTTTTTTCTCTACACTTAAGTGCACATATTTCTAAGTGGGATTCTATTTAGTTTTCCTCCTCTTTTCTCATTGGTGGAATTTTGTCTCACATTGACGATTCTTTCTCCACCGTTGATTAAATCTTATTGCCTCTTAATCTTAATCATCCATTCTTCTTTATAAGGGAGAGCCCTCTCCTCATTTTTTGACATCCACAATTATGCTATTGTTATGCTACAGGTTTGGAGAGTGATTTATTGGAGAAGGAGTTTGAGATTTAAAGCCTTTTGTGGAGAACATCCACCTTCTTGTCTTCTTCTCTCATGCATCCCTGGTTTCCATCATCATGATCCATCATTGTATTTACATATTATCTTAGATCCATATTTTCTTGTATAGATTAGTATTGTATTGTTATTTCCTTTCATAGATTAGATTTCCTTTCTTGCATTGCTTCGCATTGTTATCATTTAGATTGGCTTTCATCTTCATTTGCATGAATATCTTGTTCTTTGAATCTTTCATTTTATGATATACTTGCACATGCAAAAACTAGGTAAAATTGAGGGCCTCTATTACAAACCCTTGCACTCCATAAATAAAGAGCTATGAGCTGTCATTGACGACCTCATTCTTGAGCAATCTTGGGTATAATAACTCATAGAAGTGTGCACACATTTTAGCACACATATTTTTGCCACCCACCATGGGGTAACCCACCCTTACTTGTTGGTTTTAGATTTTTTGGATCTAATCCCCTGTGGATTTGTTTGCTGAAAAAAAACCCTAGATCTTAAAGATTTGATCATATCTCCCAAACAACTTGGTGTTTTGCTATGATTTTTTTTGTATGTTGGCGACATATCAAAGAAGCTCTGGTGAAGTATTTATATTTTTTTGATGTATTTTGTATTTTTTATAATTTTTTCTTGATTTTTCATGAAAAATCATTTTAAGGTACAAATAAGCAAATTTTTCAGAAAAGTATACATTTTTAAAAAGGGCTCCAAATTCTAAATAGGGTTGGTTCTTTTTATTTTGATCATATTAAGGCTCAATAATTTGATTTACATAAACTATTATATTTTGACAAAATGGCTCCCAAGGACACAAATGAAAAGGTCTTTTCAAAATTCTGACATTTTTGGAAAGCTCTCTAATTTTTGACACATGTCTCTTTTCTAAATTTAGGGTTTCGGATCCAAATTATATCATATAGGTCCAATCTTGTTGACTAAGTCAAAATTCAATATTGAAAAATGGGGCATTTAATGAATAGCTTGCATTTAATTTTCAAATGGATCAATGCATGATGTGAACTTTCATTTGGGTTATTTGCTAGTTATTATCACTCTTAAAAATCAAATTTTCAAATCTAACCCTAGTTTTTCATAATTTGAATATATATTGCATATCTTGTGTTTGCTTGTTGCTTTGTTTGTTGCCAGTGAGATTTCAAGTGTACATGAAATGTACAATAGAGAATAGATGCATTGCAAGGATTAGTGGATTTTTTTAAAATCATCTCATGTGTTTTATTTGAGTGCTTTTACATGCTTCCATAGATTCACATTTCATTTGGTACTCTAAAATTGGATCTAGATTTACTTTCATGCATATGTGTTTCACATAGTAATTAGACCCTATGAACACTATTTGTGGAGTTCCTGAGGGAATGTGCTTCATACATTTGCATTACATACAAAGCTCTTCTCAATGATAGATCCCCTTGTAGGTAGGGAAGGATATTTGTTACTATATCACTATTCTTCTTGGGTTTTTCTTCAACATCCATTAGTACATTCTCTTTTGAGATTGGTGGTGTCTTTTGTTATCTTTTCAAAAAAATTGGTGAGGTGATTTCAAATTAGCATGTCAAAGAATCTTGTTTTCTATGTTTGGGTAAGGTGAAGATGGTAGAGGAGTATGCTATGTTTCCTTTTGGGAAAATCATAAACTTGGAACCATTGAATCTAAACCAAGTCCCCATGTGGTACAAATTTATGATTCTTCCTTTATTAGACAGGGTTAACTATAGTGGACATTCCCTTCATTAGGTCAACCATATGGATGACATCTCAAGTGGTAATAGCCATTTTTGACATGGTATTAGAAACCACTATATAAATGTCCTTGTGGGGGAAATCCTTGTAAGTGTAGTCTTTTGTTGGGTTGTCAAATCCCCTTAGTATCTCTAATTGATTAAATTCTCAAAATATGTTAAAACCCTAGTGTGCCATGATTTAATTTCACCCAATCTAGATTGCAAAAGCTGCAAACTTGAACATTACTAAGAACCATAGTGCTACCAAATTTTCTTTTCTAGGACTATGTGCAAGGTTGTTTTGTCCCTTGCTCATTGTTTGAAGATGTTTACTTGAAATTCCAGATTTCTTTCTTGCATACCTCATTCATGATTCAAAATTTGTCACACCTAGTTGGATATTTTTAAAAAAAAATTGAGTTCTTGAATCAAGACTTTATGATCAAATTATTTTGCTATCTTATCATTCCCAGTCTCCCTACATTAATTTGGTTCAAATTAGGCTACTTACTCTATTGTTAGAAGCTTGATTACACCTTGGCTTATTGTGCTTTGACCCCTTGAATTAGTGATCTTTGATTTCACAAGTGACCTTGTGTAGAGTCAATGAGTTAGAGACCATCCTTGTTTAGAAAGATATACCTTTGGATTCATTGATATTATGCTTGGAGAGTCTTAGTAGTCTCTTATCCATCCAATTACATTAAAATTAAATTTTAATTATTTATAATTTGTGTAAATCATCCTCCTAGTTCATATTTGCTCGAGTATTCACCCAAAGTTGTGGGCACCTCTGTGGCAATGTTGCTTTATGCCTATTACAAAATTCTATCTAACACAATGCAAGGCAGGAGTATCCTGAAAGGAGATGTCCTAGCCCCCAGCAATAAAATCACACAGTGGAAACACAACAACAATAAACAATAATGCAATATCTGATAGAAAATCACAACTCTTTATTCATATATATAACTGATTACATGCAATATGCCCGGCTATAAGGCCTTCTAGGTTAGGGCCAATCACAAACAACAATTACAAATATTAGTTCTACAAGATCCACAATATCCAACTTATAAATCCAATACTAGCTAGCTCATATACACAACTAGATAAGAACACCAAGAGAATCCACACTTTCACCCTTAGGTCACACTTGTACCCTCAGGTCCAGCAAGCAATCCTTTGGTTCCCAAACGATAGCCCTAGCTCTTCAAAATTCACATCTACTTCTTCTCAAACACCTCCCCATTTTTTTGACAAAAAACTCAACAAGAACCTTATTTATACTTGCCAAAATGGATTATAGAACAATCTAGAACATAGAAAATAGGAAGACTAACCCAACAATAGTCAAGACACATCCCAAGAAAAGATCTTAACATAAATATCATGATTGAAATAAATCTTGTAGGTTGGCTCACAGAAATAACATCCAAATGCTGACACTTGGCATAAATAGGAAAAATCAATAGATGAAGGGTGACTTGGCATACATTGGGTAACTTGGCACATGAAGAGTCACTCAGCATACACTAGTTAAGTCAGCACATGATGAGTCATTTAGTATACACTGGATAACTCAGCAACAACTGGAACTTGGCAGGAATTGGCAAAATGAACAAAAAGTGTAGACTAAAAGGAATCCTATGATGCTCCTACATAAGACACCCTAGATTCACAAAGATGTTCTAATAGCTAGATGAACATCTTCTAGGATTCAACACATAAATCCCAAATAGGCTCTTTACATTCATAACCTCCAAATCTTCAACTTGTACACTCTTTCCCTTGTTCTTCTTCTACTTCTTCACATCCATCTGAGGTGTGCTACAAGTCTATTTTCCATACTAATCTCCAACCTTCTCAAGATTTTCCAACTCAACTTAGCTACTAATACTCAAGTTCCTCCTACCGAGCTCTTTATTCTACAAAGGAATCAGGGAAAACTTCTTGCCACCATTCTCAACATTAATCACATTCCTAACACAATCATGCATAGCCTTACAATCATATTGCCAACGTCTACCAAGTAGCACATGACAATTGTTCATATCTATAATATTACACAACACTTCATCCTTATACAACCCAATCTAGAAATCAACAAGGAATTGCTCCCTCACTTCCAAACCATGTTCACCTTGCAACCAACCAATCTTATAAGGATAAGGATGTCTCATTCTCTTTAGACCAAGTTTCTAAACCACCATCTGCAATCACTTCGCAAACTTTACCACTAGACTTACAACAAGTTTTGAATAAACCATTCCTCTGACAAGAATCCAATGTCTTCTCACCAATCAGTACTCCTCAAGCCAACAAACTTTCTCCTTGCTCTGGTTAACTACCATGGACTTCAATCTCATTCATGACAATAACTATCCTACTAATTAGACATCCAAAAGATCTATGCCCTTCTTGACCAAACTTGAAACAATTACCTCTGAGCCTACCTCCTCCTGTCCTCTTTTTTTGATCAGTAGATTTTGGTTCACCTTCTTCTTTTGTTTTATCTTGTGTTGAACTATCATGATTTTCCTTCCCTCAAGAACTACCTAGATTCTTTCTTTTTAACTTCTCTTCTACTCTCAAAGCATACTGATAAGAATCCTCAATTGAAGAAATATTCAGCATAGCAATCTTATCCTAAATATTAAATCTCAAACCATTCATATACCATGCTACCTTTTCCTTTGACAATTATCTATGACCAAACTGAATAGTCAACTTGTAGAACTGATGGGGACACAACCCAAGAACAGAAATGGACACAACAGAAAAGGGAAATTGTATTAACTAAAAAATAAGCTAGTACATTCAGTACAGAGAAAATAAACTTCAAAACATGTCCTAAGGGCTTACAATAGCATAAATGTGGAGATAATTTCTCCCTTTAGTACCTCTTCTCAAACTCCACTCCGAACTGCCTTTTACAATGCCAAAAATCTCCTTAAATAGACCCTGGAGGGATAAGGACTAGGAGTACATTCTAGAAAGTGCTAGTAGGCATCCACTGACCAAATAGAAGGTTCCAGAAGCTGTGTTAGAAGTTGGTGCAAATCTAGAAGAATCCAAAAATGATAATCGAACTTCTGGAAGCCATAACTTTTGAACCGTAGCTCTGATTGACAAACTGTTTACATTTTCAAAAAGCTCTCGAAGAACTCTATAGCCCTATGGACTAGCTTTTCTCATCCCCCATTTTTTGGCCCTTTTTGAGGTCATTTAATACCTCTAACCTAACTTTGAAGCATTCTTAGGAGGTCTCCAAAACCCAAAAAACTACAATAACTTTCAAACCGTGGGGTCTTTTGACCTGATTCTTTTTTTGGAATGCTCTAAATTACAATTACATTCATCTGGCCAATTCACACCTTCTAGTTCACCAAAATGATTGCCCAATTACATGCTCCTATTTTTTTAGGATTTTCTAGCACACTGATAGTGGAACTGTGAGAGTTGGAACCTTTATTTGACCCAAATGGGTGCCCAAAAATGAAAACACATGAAACAGAAACTAACTCTATATACATTTTTTTGGGTGACACAGAATTGCCCTTATACCTCTGGATGCTCCTGCATCAAGAACTCCTCAGTACAATCTTTCATAGTCATATCATTCTATTTTAGATTCTGCAACCTCTTAAACAACTCAAGTTCATAATCAATAGGAATGAACTTAGCCTTCAACTTAGTCACCATCAATTTCCATTTAGTGATCTTCATTTCACCTTCCTCTTCTCTATCTCATTGTAGTTCCTTCCAACAAAGATCAGCATGTCCCTTCAACTTCATTTGTGCCAACCTCACTTTTAGTGGATCCTCAATATCCTCAAGCTCAAAGTAGTCTTCCAATTCACCAATCCAATCAATTAGGTCTTTAAGATTCAAAGTACCTGAGAAATTAGAAACCTTTGTCCTATGCTTTAGCTTCAACTGAGATCTAGGTCCAGGAAACTAAACAACCCTATTTACCATAGGTATCTCCATATAATTAGTTCTAGCCTCACCACTTGATTCAATTAATTCAAAGTCTTCAATAGCTTCCTCATAACCATGTTAAATACCCACATGTCTAGGTACACCACCTAAAGCACTTACAATCTCAACAATCATGTCACTCTTCATCAATGCAATCTCAAATCTAAATTCTACTCTCATCTTCTCTAAGATCCGTTCTTCTATAGTATCACTAAGATCAACAATTGCCTTAGGATCCAATCTTCTTGGAGGCATCTTCCAAAAGTTTAGAAAACCCTAAGAAACAAATCCACTAATCTAGGAGATCAATCAACCACTGGATCAACCTTCTTTGAAAATCCTAGTGTAAACTACCTTAGCATTGGTGATCTATCAACACATTTAGGAACAACCTTCACTCTGATACCACCTGATGCAGTGCAAGGTAGGAGTATCTCGAAAGGAGATGTCCTAGTCCCCAACAATAAAACCACATAGTGGAAACACAACAAGAAGAAAAAATAATGCAAGATTTGATACCAAATCACAACTCTTTATTCATATATATAACTAATTACATGCAATATGCCTGGCTGTAAAACCTTCTAGGTCAGGGCCAACTACAAACAAAAATTACAAAAATTAGTTTTGCAAGATACACAAGGTCCAACTTACAAATCCAATCCTAGCTAGCCTAGATACAAAATTGGATAAGAACACCAAAAGAATCCGCACTTGTACCCTTAGGTCCACCAAGAAATCCTTTGGTTCCCAAGCCATAGCCCTAGCTCTTCAAAATTTGCATCTACTTCTTCTCAAACACCTCCCTCTTTTTTGCCAAAAGACTCAACAAGACCCTTATTTATACTTGCCAAAACAACTTACAAAACATTCTAGAACATACAAAATAGGAAGGCCAACCCAACAACAATCAAGGCACATCCCAAGAAAATATCTTAACATAAATATCATGATCAAAATAAATCCCACAAGTCAACTCATAGAAATCAAGTCCAAATGCTAACACTTGACATAAATAGGAAAACATGGAACATGAAGGGTTACTTGGCATACATTGGGTAACTTGGCACATGAAGAGTCACTCGAGATACACTGGGTAACTTAGCATATGAAGCGTCACAACTAGCTACTAGAACTTAGTAACAACTAGAAACTGGAGCTCAAAAGCAACTGTCAGAATGAACAAAAAGTGCAAGACTACAAGGAAACCTAGGATGCTCCTGCATCACTATCTTATTACATCTCTTTTGGAAAAATTCATGCTTTTACTATCTTAGTTTGGTACCAATGTTTCTCAAGGTTATCCTATCACATAGTATCTTTTCTTTTATCTTGGTTACAACAAGATATCAAGTAGATCAAGGAAAGTGACCTCAAGTCATCTTTAAACAATTACCTTTAGTTCAAACTTGTCAAAGATGTAAGGGAATAGAACCTATACTTGTTCAATCACTTGAGAATATTTTGAAAGCTTTGTGATAGATTCAAAGTACTTGAGCATGAGAGAAAATTCTTTCTAGAGGAAAAAGCTAGGAAGGAAGAAAAATTTAAATGCCTAGATTAAGAAAGGCAAGTTATGATTGAGATGGAAAGGAAAGCTTATCAAGAAGCACCAGACCTTCAATTTGGTGGTGGAAACAACTCTCCTCTACTCATTCCTCCTGAGTCTCCACAAAGTGAAAAACATTGGAGAACACCTTCACCATGTCCTAATCCTAGAGGAAGGAGAGCTTCAAGACATGATGATTATAGGAGATCAACACCTCTTATAGTTTCAAGACAACCTTCACAATATGCTAATTATGGTTCACAATATAGAGGTGGTAGCTCAAACTCTCTCTAATTGCAATTCTTATGATTTCATGGCTATCCAATAAGACCCACATTTTTAGCAACATATGGAAGCATATATGGAATAGAATAGATATGCATTCTTTCAACATTTAACCAGAAAGGGTGTTAAGTCCCTTACAACTTTGATGTAGACAAAAGGATTTAAAAGCATGATCCCTCTATGAATGAAGATATTGACCAATTGAAGAAATAACTGAAGTAAATATCAACACCCAAGAGTTATTTTTCACTAGAATCAGTTTGACCTAATCCTTTTCATAATAGTGTTGACATGAAGGATTTTCCTAGAAAAATTGAGATCCCCTTATATGAAAAATATGATGGAAATGGGGATCCCAATGATCATGTGTTTCAATTCTATACTATGAATTTTGAGTTTCATCATGAGGGTTCATACCTTATGAGATTATTTCCAAGGAGTCTTAAGGATCAAGCAATAGAATGGTCTACCAATATAACTCCTCCTGTTAAGACATTCCCTGAGTTAATTTAGAGATTTGTTCAACAATTTGCATACAATCTTTCATGATCTACCTCGTTATTGGACTTAAGTCACACAAAGAAAAATCAAGCAGAATCTTTTGTTACTTTCTTGCAAAGATGGAGATGACATTGCTCTAGCTATTCTAGGACTATTGCTCAAAAAGAAAAGATTGAAATCCTCATTAGTAACATGGTTCATGAGATGAAGTACAAAGTTAAGAAGATGATTTTTGAGTCCTTTGATACCATGGTTGAAGCCGCATTTAGAATTGAGTATATTTTAAGAGAGCAAGGTATTTTGACAAAAAAAAGGAAAAAATAATAACAATGGTCAAAATAACAGCAATAATAACAAGGATAAAGGAAAGAAACATATTAGAATAAGAAAAAACAATTGGTTAGTGATGGATTTTTGAATCTCTCTAATCCTAAAGACCAAGTTGTTCTCCATTTGGCTAGTGCCAATCAACAAAGTAATAGGCCAAGATATCAAGAAAGACCTAAAGGAGAGAAACATAACTTTACACAATTTTTTGAGTCATATGAAGAGATATTCATAAAGCTCCTTGCTTGTAATCTTGTGCGCCCTTATGATGGCACAAAGTTTCACATACCTAAATTTAAGCCATGGTGGTGGGATGAGCAAGCCTACTTCAAACTTCACAATGGCATTGGACACGATATTGGAAATTGTGGGAGATTTAAGTGTATTTTTCAAGATCTTATTGAGAATGGTAAACTTGAAATGGATGGATTAAATACCAATGCTGATCACATAGTGTTCAAAGATCCCTTGCCCAAGTATGAGAAAGGTGAAGTTTCCAAACCTAAGAATGGAAAGGTGGAAATAAACTACACTAATACAAATGCAAAAAATGTTATCAATATGCTTAAGGTTATAAAATAAAGTGTCAACATGATGGAAGGTAAAGATCCTAATGGTTATGATTTAAATTTGAGCTCTCCTATCCATGGTGAGAAACCTATTTACATGCTAAGGGGTGCTCACTCTAGAGAGTCAGCTCAAGGTCCCCTTGTCATTAGAGGACCCAATTTAAAGTAGTCAAGTAAACCTAAGCAAGTGTCTTCCCAAAGACTCATTTTGTTATGTGAAGTCAAGGTACCTTGTCATTAAAGAACCTAGTTCAAACCAACCAAGTAAGCCAAAACAAGTTCAATCCAATAATGTTCCTTCAAAACTAGTGATTAATTATAGGTCACATTATAATCTTGTTGATCATTTGCAAAGAACCCCCACTAAAATTTAAATCTTTGAGATTTTAGAGTTATCTCTGAGACAAAAATAAGTCCCTGATGATGCTTTATGGATGGCGACTATACCCAAAAATTTAGATGTCAATAAATTCTAGAACATGGTTAATCATATTGCTATCCCTCATTACCTTTCCTTCTATGAGGAAGATGAACATTCTTTGAGACATCTATACAATCTTGCCCTTCATATTGAGGTCATGATCCATAGAACCTATGTTAGGCACATGTTGATAGATGGGGGTGATGGGCTTAATATTTTTTCTTTGAGTCTTTTAAAGACATTAGGGTATTCTAAACAAGTTATTGATACTAGAAGGAAGATTTCTATCAAAACCTATGATGAGGCGGAGAGAAGTTCAAAGGGGTTAACTATCCTTCTCATTAGGATTGGTCCTATTGAAAAAGATATTTTATTCCAAATAGTTGATGTTGAACCCCTTGTATACAATATTTTACTTTATAAACCATGAATTCATTATATGCAAGTAGTACCATCTACCTATGATCAATTTGTTAAGTCCCCTTACAATAGAATAGAGACTTGTATACCTTAAGATAATATTTTGTCTATTAATTTGATTTCAAAAACTACTCATGTTCTCCTCAATAGAGAAGTAGATTATTTTGATGTAACTTTAGATGAATTTAAAGACAAGTTCAAATTCATAGAGCTTGGCATGGTGGAATATCAGCTAAACTCCCTGATAACATTACTAGTTTCACCTAGATCTTATGGAAAACCTTCATAATAGATGAAGCCTTCCTCTTTAGCTATGACATTATTTCACACATTTGTACAGTGGTTGGTGCCTATTCATGATAAGAAAGAAGATGTGGCTGGTTTAGATTGGATTTATAGAGAAGAGAGTATATGCGTAATGAGAACTTCACTCCCTCTCATAAATCTTCTGGAAGAGGATATACTTTTATCAAGAAGATGGGCTATCCTAGACATGGCCCTCTTAGTAATAGATTCGATGTTAGAGCCGAATCCCTTGATCATGGTATTTTCGGATGCAAGTCTAAGAAGCCGATTGGCCTAGGATATGTGAATAACAATAAGGATGTTGCTCCTATCCTTGATAAGTTAGATAGTGAAGAAGAACAAGATTACATAACTAATTTGGGAAATCAAGAATATATGTGTGAAGATTGGGTCCCTTCTAAAAATCTCCTTTAGGGAGATTTGGATAGTCCAATATCTCATGAGATAGTTGTAAATTTAGAACAAGAGAGTGTGACCCTTGATGATATTGAGGCTTCCACATCTAGGCATCCCAAGCCTTATGGTGTAACCATTCTAGTTGAGATATAGAAATAGACACCAATGAGTATGAATGAGACTCCCTCAAGGAGCCTTCTACAATTGATATGGATATTGATGTTGTTCATACATATAATTCTCAACCTAAGTTAGTTGATGATTCATGTGTAAGATTAGATGATTTAAACTCACATGTTACCTTAGTGGATGATTTTCACATGTTAGGATGAATCCTGATTTGGGTAGTTTAGGAAGTTACTTGATGGACTTTGACTCTTTGATCACTAGATATACGATTCATATTCATAACCTTGAACCAATCATTGATTTATCCTTTGCTCATCCTAATTTGATTGATTGGTCCTAATACAATCATGAACCTAACCTTTTACTATTTTTAAATGATTATGAAATAGCCTACTATTTGAATGACTGTCAACCTATAGTCTCTTCCACTAATGAATTGGCACTAGTATGACAAAGCCAAACATCAAGTACCTTAGTCACAAAATAAAAATAAAATAAAATAAAAAGAATAAGAGTTCTGGCAGTGAAAACCACTATGTGATGGTGTTAGAACTAAGAAAACTAAAAAGAAAGGATGTATCTAAGGCTGAAAACCTCTCTGAGGCACCTAAGGATGAGGTACTTGATCATCTCCCTAGTTATTTTAAAGATAGATCTTAAGTGCTTATTGAACCAACAAAAGAGATAGATTTGGGTATGTATGAAGCTTTAACAAATGGACTTAAGATGTCTATAGAATGGAGAATTATAGAGTTACACATCTATGGTAATTCATAGTTGATAATCAACCAAGTCAATGATGATTATTTAACAAAAAATGAGAAATTGGTACCTTACCAGAAAATGGTTGATTCCCTAAGATGCTACTTCACATTTGTCTCATTTTAGCAAATCCATAGAGTAGAAAACAAAGTAATTGATGCTATGGATACACTTCTTCAATTAGACCAACATGAATCAAGATTTGAATTCTTGGTGGAAGAGCTACACACCCTATTTATGATTCCCAAGAAAGTCATGTTATTTGTACCCTTGTTGGTCATGATGCATACTATTACAATGCCATATATGAATACTTTGTGATAGAATTATACTTGAAACCTTTAACCAATCTAAAAGTAGAAACCTTATTCAAAACACCTCTCACCATTCCCTTATCTTTGGTGAGTTGTATAGGAGGGGTCTAGATGGAGCACTTCTTAGATACTTAGAAAAGGAAGAATCTAATCAAGCATTAGTTGACATCCATGAGGGAATCTTTTGGGAACATTCTAATGGTGTTTCTATGTCTTAGATGTTGTTTAAGGTGGGGTACTATTGGCCCATGATGCAGATTGATGTAGTAGCTTTTGAAAAGTCATGTGAAAAGTGTCAAAAACATGGTAACCTGATACATACTCCAAGCCAGGAACTCATTCCTTATATTTCTCATTAGACATTTTAGTTTTGGACCTTTGATCTTGTTGGGTATATTCATCCCAACTCAACATGAGGAAACAAGTTTATTATCACTTCTATTGATTGCTTCACAAAATGGGTAGAAGTTGTCTCCCACTTTTTGTTGCCTTAGGCAAGATAGTTTCTCTATTTATTCTGAATCATATTATCTATAAATATAGAATTGCTTATGAGATTATCATTGACAATGGAGGCTAGTTTAAAATTAAGGACCTTAAACAACTCTATAAGAAATTCAAGATTAAACAACATTAGTCCTCCATTTACTTCCCACAAGGAAATGGTCGAGCAGAAGCATTAAATAAAACCATTCTTGAAATCTTGCATAGAATAGTTCGTAAGAATTGCAAAGATTGGAACTTATAGATAAATTTGTCTTTGTGGACCTATAGGATGAGTATTCATACTCCTACTAGGGCTACTCCTTTTTCCCTTACACATGGGGCTGAAGTATTTTTACCTTTAGAGGTTAAGATTCCTTCACTCAAAGTTTCCCTCAAAGGTCTAGTTATAGATGAAGACTCACCATGAGACTTCACGAGTTAGAACTTCTAGATGAGAAACACAAAGCATCATTTGACCATATAAGGGTCTATCAAAAGTGCATGTCTAAAGAATTCAATAAAAAGTTCCACCCTAGAGAAATCTAGGTGGGAGATCTTGTCCTACGTGAAAATCAAAAGATTAAATAGAATAGAGATCAAAAGGGTAAACTCAAACCTATTTGGCTTGGAACTTACATTATTAAAATAACTTTTTGGTGTGGTGCTTATTTACTCTCTACAACAGAGGGAGAGAAGCTCCCTAAACCTATCAATGTCTTGCACATGAAGAAGTTATATCCATGATGCCCATTCTTTCTGGGGGTACCTTTGTAAAAATTTGTTGATCCTATTTTTTTAAAAATGATATATTGGAAAAATTCAAAAAATTGGAAAATGTTAGAATTTTCATGCACTTGATGATTAGCAGGATCCTAGAAGCAAAGCACCTATATGTTAGTTATGCAATAACTTTGGACACATAGCAAGGTATTGCAAAACTGATGGAAAATTTGGAGATAGAAGGAAGAATAAAAGAAACTTTAGAGAGAGAAGGAACAATAAAAAAAATTCAAAAACAGAAGGAATGATAGAAGGAACCATAAAAGGAACTCCAAAACTAGCAGAAATAATGAAGAACAAAGAAACATTGTGTGTGAACTTTGAGAAGAACTTAACGAAGAATTTGTGAAAGGAAAAAATATCTCAAAAGAAAATTTATATGTTGATGAGATAGGAAGACCTAAGTTAGTTGTTGACTTTGATTCAATTAAGCTGAATTAAGCTTGTTCACAACATCAAAATTTGAGAACTTCATTCAAAGATAGAATTAGAAGTAGAAAAGTTGGGAAAAGGTGTATCCAATTATGTTTAGAGGGTACATAAGCTCACTTTTAATTTGGAGTTAATCTAAAAATGTTATGAAGGAATTCAGAGTTATTGGTATTATAGTAAAGGCTAGTTCTATAGTAGAAGATGAAAAGTATGTTTTATTTGAGAATTTCATTATGTGAAGTCTCGCAGAGATTTTTCATGATAAGAAGAGGCTATAGTAAACCTTTATTGACATATGAAGGTTAGATAGATGATCTTGAACAATTATTTAATTACAAAATGTAAGTGATAGCTTTTTCATGCTTGCAAAGTACATAATTAATGCAAGTTCAAGTTGATGGAATAAATAGAGTACAAAATTGATTTTCACTTCATTGAAAACACATTCAAAGTGAAGGAGTAGTCAAAAGTGACTTGCCAAAGTGATTTTGAAGAAAAAACTATTTTTAGAAAGAGGTATTATATCATTTTTCACAAATTTGTTTTGTAAAAGGTTCATAATTGATAGAATCATGGATATGTTAGTAGTGCATAGTGTTGAGAATGAAGATAGACCCAAGTTAAAGATTGTTTCCATAAAAGCTACTGAAGGAAACCCTAATTCACTATTGTCTATCACTCTGAACAATTTAGTACATCTTGAAGATGTAGGAAGTTATTTGAATAGTAAGTTTGAATACATTGGTAGTGAATTCATAAACAAAGATATGGAATTATTTTTCAATCATGACATGAATGTGAAGCTTGGATTTGAACATCTAATGGAATTAGAATTGTTTAAATATCACTTCTACCTTGAATTAGACACAAACGACTAGACACAGATCATATTAAGTAGGATACACAACGGTAAATTATGGATGCAAGATAATGTAGTTGATATTTCTACCAACCTTATTCATGAGGTAACTAGTCTTAGTAAACAAGGTAGTGTACCTATAGGTGAGAAATTGGTCAATAAGAAAGTTCAAAGTTATACTAAAGCAGTGTATAATGGAACGGTTGTGGTGATTAGTACCATCAAGCAAGATGATGTAATATTTTTAAGTAGAATTATTGTTTATTCTATTTGTGCAAGTTCTAAGATTGATGAACTCTTAGTGGGATTCACATATACAACATATAAGATATGTGAAGAGAAAGAGCAAGTAAATATTAGTGAGATACTAAGAATGCAACTCTTAGTGAACCTACAAAAGATCAACGGGACAAAGAATGATTTATTTAGATTCTAGTCATTGATCAACTACATATTCCTTCATGTACTTAAAATATTTCTCTAGCTATCAGTCACATACATCATGAGTAATGATAGATGTACAATGGAGAATATTATAGAGGCATGCAGAAGGCATCTTGTAGATAAGATATTAGAAATTTGCAACCTGATAATGAGGACATTTCAAAATGAAATGAATTAGAGATTTAGAATTGCATGTACAATTATGAATATATTTAATGAAGACATTTGTATTTTGGTTGATATAGATCATACTATATTCAAGCACTGAAACCTTAAGAAACATTTCTTGATCCATCAAGCTATGAATTAAATGATGATATAGTAGTTAGTTATATTTATTTTTTGTTGAATTTAGATTGAGAAAAAGTAGAGTACAGATTTGGCACATATGACACGATCACACAATCATCTCATCAAGAAACCTTGGAGGAAGCATCACACAAGAAGGTAGAATTTATATTGAAGAAGGAATTTTTAAAGGACAGAATGAAAGAAAGTGAACCTAAGGCTATAACACAAATGATGAAGCAAGGAATAATAAACATTCAACCGTCACCAGCATTAGTTTTTGAGACATCTTTGAAATAGAGCATTTTGTATGTAGTAGTGTCTGAGGTTCAGCCTAGTGAGCTGAAGAGAAGTTTGAAAGATTGGTGGAAGTAGTGTTTACTAAGACAAAGAGAGTCAAACAATAGGTGGGAAAAAGTGACTACATCTAAGCAAGTAGCAAGAAAAGCTTGGAAACCTTAGAAGCCGAAGAAAGAAAAGATCAATACAGTTATTGCTAATGAAGGTAATTTTGTTTAGATGAATAGGTCTTTGACTTGTATAATATTTTTGAGAAAGATAAGATTGATATATCTAATGTGAGATATATCATAGAAAAAATTATGAAACTAAGGGATCTTGAGAGCATAATAAACTAGAAAGTCTATGAGAGACTCATTTAGAAGAAAGCTTCTTCAAGAGAAGAAGATCTAGAACTTTAAAAGTCCATACTTAGAATTATTTGCAAGAATGATGATGAAGAAAACATTAAAAAGCTATTGAATAACCTCACACTATACTTGAGGAATAAATTGAGACCACTTCTATTCATTGTTAGTGAAAATGATAAGCTAAGAAGTGAGACTACAACAACAATTAGTCAAAAGATAACAGTGTCAAAGAAAACATCTACTCTAGCTCCTAGAACCTCAAAAGTGTCAGTGAGCAATGACACCATGCAAATTGATCAAACCAATGTTACCATTAACATTGAAGATAACAATCCATTTGGTTGTTTTGAACCTAATGAACTAGATTCTAAGAATATTGAGGATAAGTTGAGATAGATAGAAGAAGAGAAAAGGCTACTTGAAGAAGAAAAGAATAAAATAGAGGAAGCCAAGAAGAAATTTCCCTAGGAAGAAAAGAAAAGAAAGGAAGAGGAGGAAAAGAGAAGAATTGCAGAAGAAGAGATGAAAAAAAATTGAGGAAGATGAAAAGAATAGATTGGAAGAGAGGAGAGAAAGAGAGGAAAAGGAAAATAAAGAAGAAGAAGAAAGTAGAACAAAAGAAGTAGTGAAGAAATAGTGGGAGGATGATACTAAACCATCTAGTTCATCAGTTCTGCTCTCACTTGCTAGTTTAGCTACTGATGATGATGATCTCATCCCTATCCAAACTTATATAGAAGAACAAGATAGTTAAAATTTTATAGAGAAATTTAATGGAAGTGATTAACAGATTGAGCAATACCTTGAAAATACAACACACTAAACTAGATCCTAAACTAGGAGCACAAGAAGTGCTAAAATCATTTTATGAAGAGTTTACAAATTTATTAAATGTTTCAGAGGCAAAGGCTCAGATTTCCCATGATGCTAACTTGTTTAGCACCATCTGTTAGAATATCAAGAATGACTTAGTTAATCTTGACACTTGTATAAAAGAACTTTAGAAATGCCAACAAGATGGGAAATCTTTGTATATTAAGTGTACCTTATCATACAAATTGACTAAAGACATTGATAGTTAGATAGAAGTAAAGATGAGTGAGATAGAAGCTCTATCTAGTAAGATCTAGTATCCATCTTTCAAAGTAGATGATTTTGAAAGAAAAGTGTCCAATATTCATAGTGATATCAGGAAACTGGAACTTTAGAAGGAATAGGTCATGTAAATGATACAATATTTTAGGGAATCTATTGCTTTGACATTATCTTTTGTTGAGAAATGGTTAGAGGAATGTGTCAAGGCATAAGACACCTTTTGTATTTAAATCTTAATGTAGTTGAAATTGCATCATACACTTTGTGTACAATTCTCACCTCTACTGAGTCCACCAAGGAGACATGGACTAAGGGTATGGATAGTCTGAAGGCTAATTTTGATGATTGCTTGAAGATCCTATCATCATAAGAAAGGACAACATTTTTGGACATATCTTCACATTTTGACCTTTTTCATTGATGTCAAAGGGGGAAAAATACATATGAAAATCATAAATTAGGTTTAGAAGATAAAAATGTTAAGCATATTATAAGGGGAAACATGTTTAAATATGAACAACATGTAATAAATGTTATGTAAGGTGTTATTTATTTTTGTGGTGTTAAGTTTTTGTCACTTAGACAATTTTTCCTACTTTGTTACCATCAATGACTAGTGAAGTTACATGTTGGTGATGATGTGTATAACCTCAAAAGTTAGCATGGATTGTACAAAATAGATATATTCATGTTTTGATGGGACATGACAACAAAAATGAAGGAAATATTTTTTTTTTTCATAAGATAATTACTTCTCCAATTAAGTCCAAGATCCTACATGTTTACTCTAAGTTGGAAAAGTGGTTTGTGGTCCTAAGAGACCTAGTAGAATTTTTTGAAAAGGCATGGTATTTATACAAAGGACATTTTACGATAAGAAAGTATTAAGTCAAAGTGAAAGTGCTATATGCAAAATTTTGTGAAAGTGATATATGAAAAGTTTTATATGAGCTATTTGATGATCCAAGATCAAGCTAAAGATCAAAGATTAGCCAAGGAAGAAGATACAACACCTATTCTAGAAGTTCAATTACTTGTTTGGGTAATGAGCTCTTCTTGTAATTGGAAATGTATGTTTGGGCAGTGGGCTCATCTTGCATCTATTGTACCACAACTCCTAATAGGGTTGGAATCTCCCAAAAAGCATTAAAAATCTTGTAAAAAGGACTACTTATACTAAATTTTCTCATTGACTCCTAATAGGGTCCATCCTCTAGGAAGGAACTTATATATCAGTATATTATGTAGTGGGTATCGTCCCCATCAGTGTTTTCCCTTGGCCAGGGTTTCCCTAGTTTAAAAAATATGATGTTATGAGTTATATTTATGAATTTTTATTGTCACTATTTTAAATTACTTTATTTCTTTGTTATGCATGGTTCAAAGTAAGTAACAATATCTAGTTGGCAACTAAAGTATGTAGATTATTGACTCACCCCCCACCCAGTAATCCCTATTTCTAACATTAGGTTAAAATGACCTTATAAATTATATTTAAGCTCATTTAATGCATATTAAATTCCCACTTGGTCTTTTGAACAAATTTTGAGGTCTAAATCCAATTTGGGAAAAAGTTGTTAAAATATTGTCATGTTGTCATGATAACATTTTCTAGCTAAGAGAAACTTTTTGCAAGTTTGAGCTTGAAATTATCTTACTATTTAGAATAGTTATGAAACTTATGGAGGAACCTTTAAAAGAAGGAGGAAAATCTTTTCCATAGGTTGGTCAAGTTAGGAAAAGTACTGTACAAACTATACACAACATTTTGGATTGCCAGTTTATGTTTTTGAAGACATTTTGAATAGAGTTGGACTAGATCGTTTGAATTTTGTGTTGTAAAAGCTCTATAATCTCAGTTTCCATTTGTGTGTGATGTTTTTTTAATAGTTAAATTAGGCTGTGGTAGTTGATAAATTCATTTTGGTTTTGTTAGATTGTTGGTATGAACAACATTGCACTGAAAACATGAGATCTTAGGGAAACATCCCACCACTTATTTTCTTTGGTCTTTTGGGATTTGAAACTAAGGTCTATGTACAATATGTACCAAGAATCATGGTCCTTGTAAGTGTAAGAAAAAATTTATAAACTGATACCCTAGGCAAGCGAATGCACCTTGGATAGGGATCATAGTTTCAAAAATAAGCAATAGAGGGGATTAAGTGTGCAAATACTTCAATG